>JAGVVM010007592.1:0-20118 GCA_019149425.1 Psidium friedrichsthalianum
TTTACAAAACATTTAAGGAGGACTTAGGCCGGAAAAATTTTCATAGGTGAAAAAAAAAATTCCACTTGATTTGGCAATCTTGTTGAATTTCTAATTCTCGGTGTTAAATGGTCTGCAGAAGGGATTTATAAGGGGAGGATTTGTGGCTAACCCTCTTGTTTGCGGTCTTGTGAAAAGGGAATTTGATTTCAATTCTTTGAATTATTGGAGCGCTGCTTGCTTTGAATTTTTGTGCTGCCTTTAGTGTAGTTGCACTACACACATTCGACTTGTTAACCGAACCCCGGGTCACACCAATAGTTTTAGGATGGTATTTAGTGGTTATTTAACCTTGCGTTAAGGCTTCGCTAAAGGTATCCCACTGGATCCCGAACTTCTCCAAAAAATGGCTCAAGGGTCGTTCTCATGCACGTGAGGCTACGATGCATGGCATTATTCCTTGTCGACCGAACCAAGCCGAAGTGATTGGATCCGACTAGTCATGACTATGTGTGTGAGACAGCGACTAGTCATGAGAACGTGCGCGAGCTGCGACATGTCGTTCCGTCCGTCATTTCACTTTGCTAAAGAACTAAATTGAATCCACGATTCACGTGCATTATATGTCTTTGTTTTTTTTTCCTCAAGGTAAAGTAGTTCTCTGACTTTATCTTGTATTTATTTTTGGTCGGTCCATGTTAGTGTCAATCAAATTTTGAACTTAACATCATGGTCATTTAAAAAAAAATCAAATTGGTGTGCCATTTTCGAAAAGATGAATGTGGAAAAATCCCTTCGGAAAATTTGTTCACCAATGAAAATTTTTGTCACATCTTTTTTCCTTAATGCTTCAATGGATACAAGATTTTCTTGACAAATTTACCCTTGAAAATTCATTGTGATAAGAAGAAAAACCCATTCGGGAAATTTGCTAAATGTCAAAAGACTTTATCACATTTTTTTTTCAAGTTATAAATTTGCAAGAAAATCTTTCTGAGAAATTGACCCCTGTCTTCCTAAGGAAAGTTTGTCTGGTTTCTCCATAAAAATGGAAAAACAAAGTTGGGCCAATTAAGCGAGTCATGGACCGACCTCTCTTGGGTCACATACTCATTACTTCCTCTACTTTTGTAGAAATCATATGGTGCCCCAGGCAAGAGCAAAATTGTGCTCTTAATGATAACAGCATGCCAGATTTAATTGACAACTTGACCATTGGCACAATTACTAGAGAACCCTCAAAGGAAGTGGGCGCAGACCAAATCAGTAAAGTTTCATTTCGCACAATCCCTTGGACAAGGAGGAAAACTATGCATTCGGCCCGACCAGTCCTCAGATGCCCCGCATGATCCCTGCGTGATTTGTGAGCCCTGAACTTACAGTTCAGTCAGAAGACCCGGTCGATCCTGTATTAACCCTGTGCCGTCCATTGGCTAGTTGAAACTGATCCATGCTTTGTCATTGATCATATCCTGAGCAAGATGACAGAGCCGCTGGCCAACACTTTGATTTTGATTCACATTAGTCCGACCAGATTGGAGTCAAGAAACTCCCAGGCACAGTCATCCTCATTGGTAAAGGATTACAAGAATGGGCAAGGAAGGGATTGCCCATGGAATTGATGTATCGGTCATCTTGATGCTTCAATCATAATCAAGAACAGCACCAACCGCGACTAAGGTTATCTCAGAACAAGAATGATCCTTCAGCATGGTGTGCCAACTGTACCCCATTCGCAACCACTCAAAGTGGATTATCCCCGTAAAATAGTTGAGCTGCAATGGAGCCGACTAGGGCAAAGTCTTGGCCGACCAACACAAGGGATCACTCATGCAAGAATGTCATGTGGCTTTGATCCAACAATTGCCACAATCATGGTGCCACCCAACGATGCCAGAGCTCCTGACAGACAGATCAGGAGGTAAGTGCTCTTCTCTAAGTGTGATTGGGTTTGAAAATAACACTCTATTTTTCGTCTTGCAGATAACGAAACAGGGGGCATGTCAGCTGTCGATGACGTTAGCTAATTGGCCAACCATATTGAGTTAGGGTGAAACTTCAACCTGAGTTCACTGGCAACATGACTATAGCCATACTCATCCATGGTCCATTTCTTCGACTGGAAATCATGTTATTCCTAATCCATGCAAAGCTAAAAGACGCCCAATGCTACTCATTTCAATGAAAAGCGGGGCAAGATAGGCCACCCAATCTTAAAGGGAGTATCTCTACTTAGGCCTCACCAATTTTCAAAATGACATTTTGTCTTCCTTCTTGGAGGTGCCCAGCTAGGGGATTGTCCTTAATTTGGCCACTGAAGGTAAGCGCGAAATGGAATGCTCACCAAAGTGGAAACTTAAACTTCCAAGATTGGTCATATCTGAGGGCAATTTCGGATTTTGACATAATCCAATTCGACGAAAGATGGGGCAAATGATTGCAAACCTTGACATGAGAAAGGAAGTATGGATCTCTATCTCATGCTATTCTCAATATGACACTGATTTTCCTCTTGCAGGGGCAAGTGTCGGATGGAACATTTGCCAGAACCTGAGACCAAATCTTAACATTTGTCATACCTGGGAGGCTAGATCTTTGCAAAGCTATAGCCACGATGCGGTCTATTCTGACAGTAAATGGGGCAAAATGGCAGGAACCCAACTTGGGAAAAGGGAGTATGTCTTTTCTGTTTCATGCCATTTTCAAGATGATGCTCAATTTTTCTTCTTGCAGGGGCATATGACAGACATGACAGTCATCTCCAACAGACAGTTAGAGCATCTTGAGTCCTTACCTGATTTATTTCACACACATTTCTCCTTGTGCAGGGCAAAAGTCAGGAACGAGTCTTTCCCATTCCAAGATTTAAGCTCTCAAACTTGCTAAACCATATGCAGGGGCAGTCTACAGTCCCCCATTCCTGGGAGTTTTCTTGCAAATTTGAACGTGCTTGCATAGTTCATTTCTTAAGAATATGCATGATCTTTCATGAAACTATGCAATTCATTGCTACATTTTGCATGCTTAAAAGGTGCTCACATATTGCAAAATTTCATGCATGGTTTTGTCTGTATTGCTAATCTTCAATGGGGAAGAGTTCTGATCAGGCAATCTGTTCCATTCTATGAAAATGATCATATTGAATGAGGAATGTCAGGACGATGAAAGGCACACCATTTCCATACATGTCAGTATATTATTTCCAATGCGAATTGAGTGAAAATTTCCATGCTGACAAGGTAAAGGGTTATCTCGCGAAAAGTATGACGACCAAAGTGATGAGAGGCATTTATTTCTTCTATCATACACACTACAGGTTATCCTTTGTTTAACCCTTTTGAGCGGAGGATTCATTTCTTACCCCTGTCAGAACAACCCCACACTGGGGCAATTACCAGAAAGTTCAAATGATTAGAATTTTCTTGCTTTCACTTGCATCAATCTTCGAGTATATTTATTGCATGCGAATTTTGTGTTAGCTCAAGTGCCTTAGACATGACGAAGAGCATTTTCTTTCTATATCCCACACACCATACCCTTTGCTTACCCAACTTGAGCGGTGGATCATTTCAAACCAAATTGGTGATCATCCCATGGTCAAATCAAAGAGTTCATAACTAAAGTTCAAAGTAACTTCGGGCAATTGGAAGTTTAGGGAAGAGTCCAAAAAAGGGGGTTGAAAAAAAAAAAAAAGACTCCATCAAGCGAAGCTCTCTCTCAAGAAAAATTCTCTGTATCTCAAAAAAAAAAAAAGGGAAGAGTCAAAAAATTTCTCAAAAAAAAATTCTCAAAAAAAAAGAAGAGGAGAAAAAAAAAAGAAAAATGAAAGAGATAGGCTTCGACAAAAACAGAGTCAATATGCAAAAGTATTCCTCAAAGAAAAGAGACCATTTGAAGGTTTGCTTGTGAAATAATTGCCAGAGCAAAAACATGAAGACTGGATGATCACCAATTCCACGATTCATGATATACCCATTTGTCATAAATAGGCCATTCATTTCAAGCTTACCTAGACCTATGTTACAACCCTTACTGAAGTCTCTTCAGATTAGGGCACTTGAGTTAACGTAGGGTTTTTATGTGCTTTATAAATATTGCTTAAAGAAGTGCGAGCATGATTTTTTCTATCTCATCTTTATAGGATTCTGACTTGTAAACACATGCAGCTGAAGATATCATTTCATTTCAAAGCCAAAATGACTCTCAAATGAGTCCCCTTTGCTAAGCCTTTGACCGAGCCGAATTACAATCCTACAAAGACCTCTCGGATTGGTCTGGTCATACTGATTGCGAGAATACCCAGACCCTTGTCAAGCATGATGATGACAGTTCTGAGTGATTTTCATACCCGTATCAATGGTCGGGTTCAAAAAGCTTTTTTCAAGAGAGTGAGTGAAAGTCCTTTCTGACTGAAGGTTTCTCATTCAATGTGATCAAAATTATCAAAAGGACCATGCAGGTTTCCTTATTGATAGAATTCCCCATGAAGCTTTGTAATGCAAGCAAGCAAAAGAGTTTTTACTGGCATATGATGTTGCATTGATTTTGCACATGATCATTTTAATTCTATTTCAAGTGAATAAGCAAGTGTGATACAGTTAACCTGTCTATTCCTTGATCGTTATCCAGAAAAACCAGGTATGTTTTCCAATTATCCCTCAAGGACATTTCAGTGGCGCTATTGCCCTAAGTTCACATTTCATCTTGTATTGACTTGACGCATCTCAGGCGCACACTCTTATGTGCTTGTTTTGTCTCATCTCAGAGCACCCCTTTTGGTGTTCACTCTGATAAGATTCATGTGGCCCACCCTTTTCTGTGTTCATACTGATAAGATTTGTATGATACACTTTCCGTGTTTGCATGATAATATGCACCTTGATGTGTTCAGACTGATGCAAATCTTATACCTTGATGTGTTCAAGGCTGATGAGATTCAATGACATATCCCTTTCTGTATACACACTGATGAGATTTGTGTGATTGTGTTCAGGTTGATGAGATTCGCTGACGCACTCCTTTTTGAGACATTATCCGCTCATGGCGACCCACTAAAACGATGGTGGTCCCAAGAGAAATTTATCTGCTCACGAAGACCCGCTAAAACAATGGTGGTCTCGAGAGACATTCTCGCTTACGGCGACCCACTAAATGATGATGGTCCAAGAGAAATTTTACCGACCCACGAAGACCCGCTAAACGATGATGGTCTCAGAGAAATTTTACCGGCTCACGAAGACCCCCTAAACGACAGTGGTCTTGAGAGACATTCTCATTTACGGCGACCCACTAAAACGATGGTGGTCCCAAGAGAAATTTTACCGACTCACAGATCGACCTGCTTTCGTGATCTCGAAGGCATTCTATCGACTCATGGTGACCTGCTAAAACGATGTTGGTCCCAAGAGACAAAAGGTGATATTGTTTCTCATTACGTGTTTACCAAGTGGAATAGGTACACGCATCTTTTTATGTTCACCTCATTTGGAACAGGTGATATTGCTTCTCACTACGGTTTACCGAGTGAATAGGTATGCACGCATCTTTTTATGTTCACCCATTTGAAACAGGTGATTTATTTCTCACTACGTGTTACCGAGTGGATTAGGTAGCACACATTTCTTTATGTTCACCAATTGAAACAGGTGATATTATTTTTCATTTCGTGTTTACACGTGGAATAGGTAACACGTATCTTTCGAATATTCATCCTGTGGATTTATCTTTTGTGTTTGCTTAGGCATCACAAACCTATTTCATGTTCGCCGAGTGGATTAGGCGACATGATTTTCATATTTTGTGTTCACCAAGTGGATTAGGTGTCACAAGCCCCTTTCGTGTTCATCGAGTGGATTAGATGTCACGATTCCCTTCATGTTCACCGAGTGGATTAGGTGGCATGGTCCTTTTCGTGATTGCCGAGTGGTATAGGCAACACGTCCCTTTTATTCAAATCATATCATGCGCTGTTTCGCATTTGTAGGAAACTACAGGTAACAGACAGGCGACTCAGTACTTTGAAACCTCACTTCGAGTGGATTAGAAGCTCAGCGATCAAGGGAACTGATAGCATTACAAGCATTCTCTCATTGGATGCTTTTATATGCGATCCGTATGCAAAGTTTTCATTACCGCTCCGCAGGAAGTGAGACTGATTGACATACGTTCTTTATTGTCTACATTTTTTGCATATCATGCATCATTTTAATTGCATAGAAAATTGGGATGAACAAACCCACCAAAAAATTCATTCATTCATCATTTGCATTGTCAAAATTTATGTTCAATTTGATCTTTGACCGAAACATCTGCGAGCCTCCACTCAAGAGGGGGCAGCTGTTGACACCTAAATTTGATTTTTCTTTTTTCATTCATATTACACAAATTGAGAATTAATTCTCACCAAAATATTTCTCCATGCATTGCATATTTATTTTTTTCTACATTGCATTTGCATCGACGGTGGGAATTGAGTTTAATTCGACAGGTGATTGGACCAGAGCATATTGCAAAATTCAGCTAAGGCTAGGAAGAGATGTGCCAAAAATTTGATGAGAATTTGGTCTAAGTTGAGCTTAATTCAGCCCACTAAATTTTAATTATGGAGAGGTCTTTTTTATTAAAGTTTATTAATAAAAAAGGCCAAAGCTTAAGCCCGCATTATCAGAGTTTGACCTAGGTTTTCACTATATAAACACCTCTAGGTCACATAACAGGAGGGCCAATCAATTGCAATACACGGCCACTTGAGGGATTGATAGTCCACGGCACATTCAGAGGAAAACGGGAAGGGAAGCATCCACCCAAAGGGTTCTCTTGGAGATCGTGTACTCAATTCAGAATTCATGGCACATCTGGAGCAAGGAGACAGAAAGTCCAACGAAAGGACTCCCTCATTATCATCTTTTGTTTCTTTTCCTTTAACTTTCTCTGTTCTCACTCACAGGTTTAGGAAAGCAAGGCCACACATTGATCATATACGGCAAAAAGGGTCTGGAGGCCATGGACAATTGATATTTACGGCATAACTGAGAGAAGCAAGGGGAGAGAACGTTTCGGTTCTTCATGGAGGTTTAGACGAGCGACGCCCTGAAGGGAGTGGATTGACATCATCCAAAAAGAAGGCTTTGCAGATTATAGAGGGACACGTGCAGGGGAATTCAGCCACAAAAAGGGGTTTTTATTTTAATCCTTTCTTTCTCTTCTGCAGATCAACAAAAGACCCACGCGAAGATTACTTCCTCGCGGTTTTCACTCCTCACAGTGATTCCTTGTTCTTTTTGACGAGCATCCCATCGTCAGCCACCGAGAAGCACCGCCATCGTGGGCTAGCACTTTCGAGGAGCCTCAAACCATGATCTGACGAAGCGACTGATTCATTATCCAAGCTGTGTAGCTTCGTCGCCTCCGTGAATCCGTGATAAAATCAACTACCGTGCCCGACGTCCCTATCTGACGTTATTCTTGACGAGTCCCTTCCTTCCTGAGGTCAACGACGCTGCCATAAGAAGATCCAATGTTCAGCAATTCTGTGATAAGCAAAAAAGGAGCTGTCTTCAAGCTGCTGTCCAGGCAAGACGTTTTTGCTGTTGTCCAAAGCAAGTTCGTGCTGCTGTCCAGTTCTTTTCTAACCGCTTCTGTGTGCCAAAATCACTGCTGATCAATATTTGTCTGTGCTGAATATTGACGTGGGAAGTCCTAGAGTTTAGTACCCGAATTTCCTGCTATTTGGATATCATTTCGCTGCTGTTCGTGGCTAAAAGCAGCACTTTTTTTGGACAGTTTCACTAATTATTCAGTGCAGGTTTTACCCACTGTCCATGGTTGGTTCTAGCTGTTTACGCAAGATTTGCTCGCCGTTTTTGCGCTGGTTTTAGGTGGATTCATGCTTGAATTTGTCGCTACGAGTCAAGCCTTGATAAGTTGCAAATTCGCTTCCATCAAGCCTCCTAAACGTGTATAATTCTCGTTTTCCATAGTCCAAATACACAAGCTTGTTCGTCAAGTTTTCATTCGGCTTCAAACTAGGTAATTTTCTAATCCATAATATTCTAAATATATGTAAATGTTTGCTGAATTTCTATGGATTATGGTTGCCTAATGAATTTTCAAACTTAAGAGCATATCTTTGAAAGTTGTACATACATTGAGGATATTCAGCTATTTTGATTTTGGATATTTGTCTTATGGATTGATTTTAGCTGAAATATTCGAATCGTATCTTGAGAAGATATCATACATGATTCTTTGGAATATTTGTGAATTTTGGGGAATTTTGTGTAATCTCGTGATAATCTGAAAATTTCTTGGAGATACTCAAAAATATCCAAAATATTTCAAATGTAATCGATTAGGAAAATTTCCTAATCCGCAACCGTATATATGGAAATAAGTCTATCTATCAGGCCTTAGATAAAATTATTTCCATAGCGGGCATTTCGAATTTTAGGGTCGATCTATTAGGCTTTAGATCGAAACTTAATTCGAAAGAAATAGCGGTAATTATCGTTTATTTTGCAACTTGAATTTTAAATTTCATCCATAAAAACAAAAACAAAATCATAAAAAGAAAATCCTAAAAAAATTACACCTTTGAACTTTAAGTAAGAATTCATCGAAATTGCCAAATTGAACATTTTCATGAAATCGGTACCGAAAGGGCGTTAATAGAAATATTAGCGTAACCAAGTCTCGAACTTAAAATCTCTGGTTCGTAGAAATAGAATAGTTCTCCCACTATTTTATTTAGATTTCTAATCTACCTACCATAAATGATTAGTGGCGACTCCTATCAAAAATATTTTGCATTTAAATGTTGAACCTAAGTTGCGAATTGGTAGAGCTTGGGAGAGCTCGAACTAGGTTAGTTAATTCACTTAATTAACTTGGTAATCCATTAACCTAAGAATTGGAATATCTCGAATTTTTAGGTCGCGACACTTCTGAACAATATTTTCCCATAAATGTCACATTTTTCACGCAACAAACGAATCTGTCTCAGTATATTTCGCAAAATATGGGGCGACTTAAAAAATATTTTTAAGAAAATTGAGTGGTTATATCATTTACAAAAGTGATCATCAAATATTTAGATATAAATTGTTATCGATAAGAAGAATATTTTATTGATTAATTATTTGAATCAATACTTGTGATTATTTACAAAGAATTTTATTTTTAAATGAAATCAATTTTTTTTTGCTAATCAAAGGTTGGAGGCTTTTATGTTTTTCTTATATTTCCATTGTTTGTTCTGTCTGCAGCATTCTTCGCCCGGTCATCCGAGCCTCTGCCTTCCCCAACCAACAGGAAACCCTAATGGCGGCATCATCGGCCTCCTCGGACTCCTCTTCCTCCGCCTCCTCCTCCGATTCAGCTTCTTCACCGTCTCGCGCCGTCGCCGCCACCGCGGCGGCAGCAGCAGTGGCCGCCGCCGCGAGAGGGAGAGGGACGCCCTCAAAGTCCGTAAGAAGAGTCGGTCCCACGGCAAACGGCGTCGCAGGCATTGCCATCGCTCTTCTTCAGATTCCTACTCTTCCTCGGATTATTCCAGGTGCTTCAATCACGGAAAAGCTCATTTTACCTTCTAGCTCTTTTGGTAACCGCCCCGATGATTAGTAACGAATTTGGATTTGCTCCTCTTTGTGTCATTTTTGCGGGGTGGACTCTGCCGGGATTCGTGATTTTTGCGTTCTTTCTTTCACTGTCTGAGTTATGGTCGTTTGTTGATTCGATGGTTGTTCTTTCTGGAGCTATGTTTAATTGTTTTTCTATTGGACCTTTCCATAGTTATATTCCTTGACATAGGAAGAGGAACTTTGGCGTTTTGAGCTCTCATAGATCAGCTATACATTCGGGCTTTGTGATGAGGGATTGAATGATGTGTTCTTTGACTCCCTGCAATTGGAAAACAGCTCAAATTTTGTTGAGTGGATTTTGTATGCTAGTGCTCCACCATAGTTGCCTATGTATATCTGCACTTGTTAGGATTCAAATGTGGCGTGTCTTGCTTAAAAATTTGGGTCCGATATACGCTGCTGCCAATTGCTTCTTGGCTGATGGTGAACTTTTCAATGGTGTTATGAAGTGATAGTTCTGAAAGCGGGCATGACACATCTCATCATTCGAAGAAGCCAAGAAAAAGTGACAAGCCCAAGAAGGTTTGTATTTGGATATGCATTTTGTTATGTTTGTTTATCTGTATTAAATCATATGCTTTGCCTTATCACTCTCCATCTGTTTCTTTTCTTGACGAGCAGCACAAGGAAAAGGATAGGAGCAAGAATCGTCATCATAAACGTGATAAGCATAAAGTGAAGGAGGTAAGAGGAGATTTCTCATCTCTGCTATGGTACCTAACTATAGGCTGTTCTTTTCCAACCATTCATGCAGCTGATTTATAAGTCACATGTTTGAAAAGCGTATAAGTCGCATGTATACTCAGTTGGAGATTATTTTTTTATCAAGTAGATCTGTGCTCTAGCATTTCTAAGCTTCTTTCTATTCATTGGCATTGGCTTTTCTGAACCAGCAAAATTGTTTGTTGAGAGAGATTGGATTCAAGTTTTGTAGATATGAGATTGATTGACAAACAAAAAAGTGAAGCACCTGGCAATGTGGAACCTCAGTAGAGTTTCTGCATGTCTCCCTGTTGAATTCATGTTAACATCCCCATAGAAAAGATGTATTTACAGTGCATGTATTGGAGCACCTAATTTACAGTTTCGAATGGTTAACTAGTTTTGGCTGTTTTGATATCTTAGATTTGTAAAAGTCTTTGTTGCTTGGAAATTTCTTATGGATATTCTAGTACTGGTTTGGCATTTTATAGACAAGATGACGTTTAGGAATGCATCAAGCAGTACAAGTAATTTTGTGATCTCTTAAACTTAAAGATTTAAAGGTCCTTAAGATGCTCATTGCTTTTTTAAATTGCTCTTCGAAATTGGAGCTGGGATCTCTGGCATGGTTATTGGCGGCTGGACTGGCTTGCCTGGATATTTCACTATGGTGTGTCTGGCAATATGAGCCATATATAGAGTCAGCAGGATGAAAGAGGTAGCGGTCCAGTGCAGCTTTCTGAGGTTTGTATCGTGATTTGACATCTCTAGTTTCCCCTTATAATCTTGCTCTTGTTGTGCCTTATGTATTCTGATTTTTGTACACTTACAGTTATTGGGGCGGGACCAAGATGATGGTGTTCGTCGCAGTGCCGTCTCTGGAAAAAAGGTAGGGATATTCTTTGTTATGAATTAGTTGTATTACTCGTCAGATGGGTGAGGATTTTTTCTTGCTTGATGAGTTTGTTTCCTCGTTTCTTTAATGCTATAGATTCTTTTGAAACTTGACAAAACAAAGGAGGACAAGATGGCTGAAAGCAAAAGAAGTGAACTGCTTAAGTTCTTGAATGCTAGTTTTGATTGATCATTGAGGATGTTGGCCAACTGTGGAAGTGAATATACAACATGATGTTTCTTCTTCCAGTCCCATTTGATGGTCCTGGGTTCCTCCTTGGCGACCCTCCATTAAATGTTATGTTTCTCGAAGTCTTGGAAGTTGGGTCTTTATCCATGACAAGCTGCTGGGAGATTCTTGGTGACTTTGATTTGGATTTCATATGTAAAAGAATTGCGTTTTGACTATTTTAGTTGTTTGTTCTCTTGGCAATGATTGAAGCAGATCTAGTTTCCATGGATGCTTTCAACTGTCACCCGTTAAAGGGCAGAATTTAGTTTTACGTCAATGGTTTGGTTGCTCGGAAAGAAACAAAAGTGGCTTTACACGATGATTTCTGGTTGCTTCATGAGTTTCCTTTGATCCTGAATTCGTGAAAAACAACCTGCATGACAGGGAACCTTCTGAGGTCAGAGCTTGCTTTGTGCCATTGTTTTTTAGGATGCTTCATACGCCTCCTCGGTCTCTTTCCTTGACCCATGTTATTACAGTAGTAGAGAGTTCACTGAGAGTCGTGGCACATAGTTCTTCTTGGAGACCTACTGAAGAGAAATGGTTTCTGAGATTTTATGTGTGCGTAAGCGAAATTAATCGCTTCTGCTTGAGCCTTCTCCTTCTTCTCCCCACGAGAAGATTGAATGGGGATGTGCTACAATGATGGGGGATGACAATTTGTTCAAGGCACGAGCGAGCGATGGAATGCAGCCTGTCTTCCCCTTGGAAGTTTTTTATGTGGAGTTTGCACTATTCACGGTATAATTCCGAAACCTCCGAGAGTTAGAAAACGTAACATTTGAGGAGGCAATGTTTTCAGCTTATCTGTGCTGCTACTGAGTAATAGTTTATGTGCCCCTTGCGCAATTGACATGGGAAGTTTTCCGAGCTCGAGCAATATATTGCTTATTGATAATAAGACCGATGTGATGGATCGAGCCAATCACGAAGTTTGAGACATATTAGAGTCGAAATGGTCAAGATGTTTGCATTTTCCTGTGGAAAAAATCATTTTCTATGAGTAGATTTGTTCGCTTATTTTGAGGCTAACGTTATGAATGTCCATGATGGTACCATGGAGAAGCTCGTGCCTTTTTAGGCTTTTACTAATTCCTATGGCGCGCCATGTACCTTCGTTCCTTTGGTTGGATTAATGTGGAGTAGTATCTTATTATGTAGTCAAGTTCTTTTGTAGGTTTAAAGGTAAAAAGCAAGGGGAGATGGAAGAAAATCTATAGATGGATAACTATATAAGAACTTATTGAAGGAAAACGCCATAATTGCTTTTGGGATGGATAAAAAAGGAAAAACCCACAAATTTTCTTAAGAAATTGAACATTAAAGAGAAAACTCTTTTGAGTGAAAAAAGAAGTTAGTGCCACAAAAAAAAATTCCAAATTGGTAAATTGGTAACAATTTACCTCATTAATTATCGTGTCATCCCAATGGTACCTTCGTGTCGCAATTACCCAAACTAAATTTTCTTGTCACCATACACTTCTGACAAAAAAATCCTTTGGTACCTTAATATTCTTTTAAATTGCTGACATTGAAATACACGTAATAAACAACTTAGATGATCAATGTGTGACTTGGATCGACTTGAAAATTCAACATAAATGGGTCTCTTACATCGTTTTTGGATCTAGATCCAAATAAAATGAACTAAAATTCATAATATGCTAATTTTGCCGTAAGATTTCCCTTGTGTTATAAAAAACATGCTAATGTCTATAATTTTTCCCAAATTTGCCTTAAGATTTTACTAAATTTCTTGTGAGTGTACTGGTTTGGAGTTTTTTATGACACGCAAACTAATTTATGAGGAGTAATATCTTTATGGAAAAATGACACAAATGGTCCCTGAACTTTGACTTAATGTTCAATTTCATCCTTGGACTATCGATTTGTTCAATCTAGTTCCTGAATTATTGGTAAATGTGCGATTTAATCCTTCTGTTTGTTTAAACCGTTAATTGATGACGTGGGCGTTAATTGATGATGTGGAGCTGAGTTAGATTATTAAAATTGATGATATGGAGCTGCATTATCATAGACTTTAAAAAGGAAAACAAATTAGGGCTTCCCTTCTGTCACCCTGCTGCGACCATCCCCACCTCCCAACACCATGAATCACTCACTCCCAACTACTCCTTCAACACTTGCCGACCTTCCTTATCCCTTCGACTTTCACGAACCCTCACAAAGCATCTCGAAGCTCTGACGGGATAAGGCCGGTGGATTTGGGTGGAGTGAGCGTGAGCGAGCCAATGAGAAGGGGAGGAGGACGTGTAGGGAAGTGAGTGATCGTGCGCGAGTGGTGTTGCCGGTGGATCTGTGGGCTCCGATCATCGATTCGAATAGCATCGGGTCTCAGCTGTTCGCATTCTCCCTGTTCCTATACCTCGTTCTCGTATTTCGGTGGTGGAGGCCGATACTGGCGATGATTCTGATCATAGGTCTTGGAGGGCGTGCCTAAACGTTGAAGAGTTCGGGTTTGGTATGGCTTGAACACCGGACAGATGACATAGAACTGACTACCATGATATTGTTCATGATTCGGTAATTGAAGGACTTGCTTCCTCGAAGCTCATAAATTGGCCTGTCTTCTCAGTCAATTTTAACATTTTCGCCTTTTGCACACTGACATACACCAATTAGAAAGAAAGAGAGCAAGAAGTGGAGATGAAGACTCAATTTTGGCACCTGAAGTTGAAACCCTGTGGCAAAAGTGGCATGGCCGATGAGAAGGAACAGAATGAACAGAGGGGCTTTGACCATACTAGCACTTAGGAACACAGATCATTTCTGAATTGAATCCTCAATTCTTCTCCCTAGATGATTGTTTTCTCTGTGAGTTCGAATTCATGTTGGAAGGAGAGAAATGGTGATCATGTTTATCCTAAAGCTGGTTGTTTTTTCTGTCAGAGTTCGAATTCAAGCTGTGTTGTAGGAAAGAAATTGTTTTTGACTGAAGCGGATGAAGATTTGTGTTCAAGATGGGGCATTGACTTGTGTGTAGTTGGCAGTAGAAGGTGCAATCAAGCAAGTTTAGCCTAGTCATATTTGGTTGTTGCTGTAGCCGCATAAGGCTACAACGAGAAAGCAAATGTAACAGTGGAGCCTAACAGATGTACAAATATTGCTGAATAATGTCCTTGGAATGAATTGTTAGTTTGTTTTTGTGCATTGCTCGATCCAATTGTATGTAATCGTGGACCTCAATTGTCTTGGAATAGAAAAGCAATTCAGTGTTATTCCTCGACTCGAACATGGCCCTGCACTATGCCAGCAGTACACTAGAAGTCGAAAAGCACATTGGGGAAAAAAATTGTTTGGACTGCAGAGTCATCTGTTTTACCTCCAAAAATGATAATAAGCAAGTAATCACAATCACAGAAGAAATACATCCTCTAAATTCGTCTCGGTTTTTGTCGGAGGAAGCAATTCAACTCGTTAAAAGTCAACTAGCATTCCTGACTTCATCATCTAAACATCTTCATCCTCCACAGCTTCCTCTGCTCCTCCATCGCCACCACCCTTCTCCTTCTTGCTCTGCTGCTCCTTCACGATTCCATCAACAAAGTCCACTAGGTCTTGGAGCATGTGTGGCAGGATCACCAACATCAAATTACGGACATTCCCATCAATCTAAATGAAACTCCAAGCAGAAACTGCCACTACTTTGTTTTCCTTCACAGTCTTTCCTCAGATGCAAAACATCGTCCCAATTGCCCAGCTTAGCGTAAATGTTGAATGTACACCACTAGGTCTTAAACACTTCAACACCAACAGATTAGTAAAAATAATGCTAATTGCTTTTCTTTGCAAATGTTGAATGTACTACCAAAAAAAAAAAAAAGCTCTTGCCCAGAATGCTTGTACTCTTAACAGCATCATTGCCCATAATGCTTGTGTTCTTAACAAAATTTGTGCTCTTAACATCATCATTTCCCCATCTTAAACATTTCCAAAACTACAAAAAAACAAAAAACAAAAAACAAACAAACTCCATCTCTTATCTTAATTTCAAGAGTACGATATCAACAAAAAGTGCTAGAACTAATCCTACTTCCAACTCTTCAAGCATCTACTTCTGGTCAATTTTCTTCTTTCTTGGAGATCTTGTTGATCCAACACTTCCAATATCTTGCAAATGCCCCACGGCTTGTCTCCGTTCTTCTTGCTTCTTTTTCATGATGTTTGCCTTTTGCCGCTAGACAAAATAAAAGCATAAATTAGTCAAATGTCAAATCTTTACGTAACAAGAAGTTGACTACCATAAAGCTATACCTCTAGTCCCATTGCAGTGATAAATTTGAGAGATGAGCTCTCCACCTTCTTAGCATTGACCACATCATGGTTGGTATTTTTTCGTAGAGAAATGGCTTGACTACCTTCCATCCATGCTATAAGAACAACAATACTCAAGTTAAAATACAACTTATAATTGTTCTAATACATAGTCTCATGTTAAGAGTACCTTTTGAGCAATGTTATGATGAATCTCTGTGACAAGTGGGTTGGTTTCTCTTTGTCCGGCTTTCTCTTCATCCTATTCATTAAGAAAATGAAGCAAAAATTATTGACACAAATAGAGACTGGAGACACTTCATAAATAAACCCTACCTTTTCCTTGCGTTTCAATGGACAATTTCTTGAGTTATGACCTCTCTTGAAGCACAAATGGCATGTCATTTTTGTGCCTTGTCTTGACACTTTGAATCCATTTTTAGATTCTCCTTCCTCTCTTATCCTTTTACGTTTAGGCCTACCGGGCATAACCCGAGGCGTTGGTGCCACTAAAGGTTCTCTATCACTAGAAGGCCAAAGTTTATCACCATTCATTGCTTCCAAGTAGTGACTATATGTCTTTAAATAGATATCTTTCTCGTACCAATGGGCGACAAAAGTTTCTATCGCCTCCCCTTTGAATAGAATAACACAAATTGCATGAGGGCATGGAATCCCACTCAAGTCCCGCCCTACAAGAACATGAGTTGTTTTTTTTTATGTCCACTACAAACTTATCGTTCCTATGGCGCACTTCAAATCCACCTTCTCCATTCCAAAGCACATGACAAAAGGCACTTTCTTTTTTATTGCCTTCTATTTTCTCTAATATCCTTGGCGCAATGTCTCTTTTCCACCTTTGACATGCATCTCTTTTCTCACGCATTCTTGTCACCATCTTCTCTCTAATATCCTCAAGCATAGATATGATAGACATATGTCTAGCTTCAAGTATCGATCCATTAAATGCTTCTGACAAGTTATTGTCCACAATATCTGACTTGCATATAGTTTTAAAGTAAGCCTTGCACCAATATTTTGGAGCAATCCTCATCAAGTCAGCCTTTCCTGTTTACTCATCTTATTCAATTCCTCTAGCCTTTTTCAAATTGTGGGACTGTAGTTGACTTGGCACACATCCAAAATTGCTTGCGACAAGTTGTTACCCCCATTCTTCTTGCGCCAATTTGCATAGATATGTCTTGCACATCGTCGTGCTCAGCCGATGACATCTCTTCCTCTAGTACTTGCACAAGCCCTACAAAGAATACATGATATCATCATAAATACAATAAGGAACCAACATGGCACACATGAAAAATACAAAATGAGGGAACAATATAGCATTACCTTCTGCTGATCTGAGATCACCGTGTATCCCACACCGTCCTTTGTGTCAAGATCACACTTCAAAATCTTTACGAACCATCCCCATGAATCCTTATTCTCGACCTCAACAACGGCCCATGCGATGGGGTACATTTGATTATTCGCATCCCTCCCAACAGAGTCAATAACTCACCCTTCAACATTCCTTTTAAGAAACACCCATCCAACCCTATCAAAGGTCAGCAACCTTCAAGGAATCCCTTTCTCACAGCATCAAAGCAAACATAAAACCGTTGAAAGATGGGTCTTTGAATTTGATGATTCTCTTATAAACTTTACCTTCACGGTATTTCTAGATTCCTATGAATAATTTCTTCACAATAATTCCACAACCTATTGAACTCATAGGAGTACATCCCATTAAGTTTTTCGATTACCCTCAGCTTAGTCCTTCTACACTGGGATATAGTAACGTCTAAGTTCATTTGCTCTCGCACAATTTTCTTGAACTCCTGCAACTTCAGTGAAGGAGTTGCCCTCCACAAGCTTAGGTAATGCTTTGCCGTGTACGTGGATGTAAATCTCCTCACTTGAAAGACCAAGAGCAGTGGCTCATCCTTGAAAGTTTTCACTAGAAACAGCCCGTTTTACTCGATAACAGTCGCCCGTTTGCCCTTACTCTCACTTTGTATTCTTGATAAAATCAATATTAACTCTTGTTGTGTCTGTGTACTTGTTGATAGCTTTCTTGAAGTGCTTAGGGCCATCAAATACCATATTCAATGTGAAGTGAGGTATCTCTATGGTTTCATCATAATGCGCATGCGTGCTCTTCCTTCTAGTAGCTTCTTCTAGCTCTAGGTTTTCTTTATCACTCATGACAAAGCTCCAATGATAGTCACTTGAGTCAAGGTATTCAGTCTCAAGGTCAACATTATCTTCACAATGGCTTGTTGTAGCCTTTTTCCTCCTTTTGGTTCTATTTCAACATCTATTTCATTAGATATATCCATCAACCTAGCAACTCCATATGCATTGTCTCCCTTAAAAGTTTTAATTTTTCCCCTAGCCACTTAAAGTTCTTCTTCTTCATTGTCAGATAACCATGGGACCTCAGAAAACTCATCATCCTCTTCAATTTCATGATTTTCCCCATCAATAAACATTGCAACTTCCTCATTTTCTTCTACATTCATCATCCATTAGCTAATCCATAATGAATGTCTTCACCATGTTTAATGAATATCTCACATGTACCATCATTATTCGCCCAAAGTTCTATCAAATCCAGTTTCGAAGTGTCATCTTCAATTAATCTTAAACCATCCTCAAAATTCTTCCCCCATTAAATAGTAGAGTTTCTCAATATTCGAGTAACCTATATCTTGTACCAAATACAAAATCTCAAAGTAGCTCAATTTGTTTGGATCATAAAGCCACTCACTACTATGACCATCAACATACCCCTACTCTTCTTCATCCACAACCTACACAAACCCATAAAGTAAATCGGAATGTCTCATCAGCCATGTACATATGCAAAGGACATAAACATAAAAATCAGCAAAACTAAAAAGAAAAAAAGGAACACCAGTCAATGTATTTATAATTGTTTATACAATATGAACAAACTAACATAAAAAAAATAATCTAAATACTAGAGAAGCTACTACAAAAGTAGCACATGTGAAAAGCCATGAAAACCTGATTAACCCTAATGACAGCAATGGAGGAGCCTAAGGACACGTCGTCCTTGTAGAACCCACACATGTACAGACCAGAGTGTTCATTGGAAAACTTATACTCGAGATAACACTTCGAGCATATGTTCACATGTATGTTCTGATGAGATGGAGTCGTCGTTCAAAGTAAGCTCGAGTCTTTAACTCTAAATCCATGTATACATTCTGAAAAAAATGTTGATACTTACTTCTAAGAGAGATTGTAAGGTTTTCCCCTCCTCCTTCGGCTTGTCTTGCAGCAAGTTTTTGGGCCAGTCGTAGATTGAGAGCATCGGTCGTTTGAAACAGAGAAGAAAAAGATTGAGAGAATTGATTGTTTCAAGAAGAAAAAGATTTGGTCTTTATTTTTTCCTTTTTGATTGGTCACCCAGTTTAACTTTTCGTAATGATAATTTCTAGATGGATTTTTTCCATTAATTTTAAAAGAAAAAGACTAAAAGCCATGTCAGCAAATGCCGTTTACTTTAACTAACGGAAGGATGACATTGAACATTTTTTAATAATTTAGGGACTAGATTGAACATTTATCAATAGTATAATGATCACATTGAATAAATTGAAAGTTTAGGGACGAGATTGCACGTTGAATCAAAGTTGAGAGACTATCTGTGTCATTTTCCCAATTTTATAACATAATAACAATTAAATTATAATTAAAAGGTAAAAGAAATGATGGAAGATGGATTTTGTTTTATAACACGATAAGTATATAATATAAGATCCTGTTGAAGAGAACAGACCTAATGCATTTGGGAAAAACCCACTTCTTCTCTTAAGAAATTGAATAGCAGGAGAAAAATCTTTTGAGTGAAAAAAATCATTAATACCTACAAAAAAGTCCCAAATTGGTAAACTTGATATCGGTATTTACGTAAGATTAATTTTTGTGTCATAAAAAATCTCAATTGACACAAAACTATTCTAGATATCTAACTATTTTTCTTGGGGGTCACACTACCCTCAGGACAATCTACCCTTTGAACACCTTATGTCCTTGATTGCTAACGTGGAAATACATAGGAACAACTCAAATAAAAATCACTTGTGACGGGGATTGACTTGAAAATCAAAAACAGGAGAAGGGAAGAAGGAGGAAAAAAAAAGAAGAGGAAAAGAAGAGGAAGAAAAGGGGGGAAAAGGGAAAAAGGGAAGAGAGGGCAGGGGGGAGGAGGGGGAAAGGGGGAAGGGGGGGAAGGGAAGGAAAAAAGGGAAGAGGGAAGGAAGAGAGAGGGGGGGAGGGGGGGGAGGGGGGGGGGGGAGGGGAAGGGGGGGGGGGGAAGGGGGAGGGGCGAGGGAAGGAAGGAGGACGTCCAGTCTGCCTCCCGGG
>JAGVVM010007593.1:0-22389 GCA_019149425.1 Psidium friedrichsthalianum
TTTCCGCCATCCTGATGCTGGTGCTGTGGGAGACTTCTGCGCACTTTTTATTGTGGAAGGGCCAATCAGTCCTCTTCCCCGCAGCCCCGTCATCTGGAGGGAATCCAAAACTGCCACTTGCTCCAGGGAAGACTACATGGGTTGCGTGTGGTTCCCAGTTGGCAACACATGCTACTAGTGGAGGGGAAGGCTGGCTATTTTCAATTTCTGCTGAATATGGTGTACCTCTCGGGCTAGGGCTAGGAGGATGGAATTCCAGTTTGGATGTGGGGCAGATTTTATTGGGAAAGTCGTAGCCCGCCATGCCTCGACTGGGGCTGGAACTATAAAATCTGCTTGGTTCCCGGGATGCTATCCCCCCCCCCCCCCCCCCCCTATGCGAACAGCTTACTTCAGCTATCATTAGATGATTATTGGCTGTTCCCACTTTTTCTTACTGGTTGAATGTGCAGTTATGGCAGGGCTTCCTAAGGACTACCGCTGGATGCTGGGCTTTGAACATTGACTTGGTCCTTATCGTGCTGATGTGGTGGGTGGAGGGCTGTCGCCTCCTCTGAAGGCTTCTGCTTCCCACCTGCGCTGCTTCATCTTTTGGTTTGCTCCTGATGGAGCTGCTGCCGGTGTTGGATGCTGACAAAGGAAGCCTGCTGCCCTAGATGCTGGTTCCCCTGTGGCTCCTGCCGTTGGAACCTCTGGACCATTAGCTGGTTATTGGTCACTCCCCCGTATCTTTGCCGACCTGCTGTGAAGGTCTGCCGGATGAGTTTTTGCTTCCTGGTGTCCCGGGTCTCGCATTCTGCCGTGTGTCTTCGTATCCTTCACTTGTTTTTTTTTGTGTGGGGATGTCTGTTTCTTTTTTTTTTTTTTTATACTTCCTTTCCTTTTTTTTTTTTTGTGGGTGTGCCTGCCCCCTATCTCCCCCCCCGTTGTGTGTGGTGTTGTGTCTGGGGTTGTCTTCTTCGGTCCCTCACTGCCTTTGCAAGCCCCCTAACGAGCCCTTTCTGCGGGTGCTGTGTTGCTGCTTGGTCTCTGTTGTAGCGTGCTCTCTGCTGTGGCGTGCCTGTTTCTTTCTTTTTGGCCTTCTTGTTTGGCCTTTTGCTCTCCCTCGTGGTGTTGAGCTTAGGCCCGGGCCTGTGGATTTTTCGTTCCCTTTTTGCTTTGGCCCTACACCCCTGCACCCTCAAGACATCTCATTGGAACCTTGCGGTACGGGGTTTTGTGTTGGCCTTTTGCGTTTTTGCGTGTTTGTTTACGACTATATATCTCTTAACTTATACCCAAAAAAACAACCTTGTTTGGTAGCTTTCCATCGCGCTCGGGTACTGTAGCAAAAACACAGGTAGTCGCCAAGTTTCGCTTGGTTTTTGCTCAGGGGTTCTCGCCAGTTCCGACGGCTCCTCCGCGGTAGCGGTCTCCACAGCCGTTCATCTCGCTGGCTTTCGTCTCGGTATGTTGCTCCCCCAGCTCTTCTCCTGTATGGTCGAATTTCATGTCGGGCTCCTGTCGTGGGATTCGAAGAAATCCAGGACAGCGAGAATGGGGAGACCTATGGAATATCCAGACCCTCCAAGGGAATCATCGCTCGATAGCTCCGACCCACGATAGGAGGGATAAGCAAGTTAGGGGTCCCTCAAGGCAGTCCGGGCCCGTCCAGTCTGCTAGGGCCTCCGATGTATCGAGTGGGCACTGTGCAGGCGTGAAGGAGGAATCCGACGCCCCCGGGGTCGCTCACCTGTTATATGCCGTTACCTACTCGGCACAAAGCCACAGTCGAGGGCGAGATCCAGACTCCGCGGTCACGGAGCATCGACCGGAAGCCTATAATCCACGGCCTTACACAACACCACCCATCGATGGCGGGCCAAAAGCCAGAGTACTCGGTCGACCCTGTTCTGCCAGAGAAGACCGGTGAGCCATCAAGGAGCAATCCTGTTGTTGAGCACCCCAAATTCGCCACAAGCCGAGAAGTGGGGATCGCTCAGGAGTCTGCTACCTGGAATGCAGCAGCCGAACCGTCCAACGTCGTGGGCTTCCATCGCCAAATCATCGGAGAAAGGGGTATGACTTATCATACATTCCCCGGTTAGAGTTAATGGTTCTCGTGCATCAAAGTTGCCCCCCTGATACGATCCGGGATGCATGCACCCCAAGTGGACAATCGTGTCTTGGTTGGCTATTATGTCGGTAGAAGGACTTTCCATATAAATTGACTGAGAATGTGCTAGCTCTCTGTGGGGCGACCATGTATACTGAAATTTAGGCCTAATGCAGACGGCTTTTACTTTTTCCATATCGGGACAGATGAATTCGGCGGAGAAATTCTGACATGGCCATATCACCAAGTAGCTAGAACCACCATTGATTCTGCAACAATGGCTACCCGAGTACTAGTATTGACGGAGAGACCGCCCTGAATCACTCCGATTGGGTTAAACTTAGAGGCATTCCAAACTCCATGTGGTTATGCCTTGGGAATCAGTTTAATTGCTAGTGCCTTGGGGAAACCTGTAGCATGTGGATCTGCGACAGAAAGAGCAAGGTAGAATTGCCTTTGTCTGGGTGCGTGTATTGACGATTAAAGGAGAGCTAGGCAACTACGAGGATCTATGACTATTCGATTCGGCTGAATGAGATACTGAGGCCGTTGTAGTTCGACACCATCAGTACTATGTATGAGAGTGAAAGTCATAGCGCCTATAGTGAGCACCACGCCTCTAAGTAAACTGGTGCCGCAACAGACCCTATAGGGTTGGGTCAGAGAATTACCGCCTAGGTTAGCTGTGCCACAGAAGCTCACGATCGCAGCAATCACCGTGCGACACACGACTATGTAACTATCCTAGCCTGAGCCGCACACTGGCAAGAATATAGGACGCAGAGGCTCAATGGAGACCAGGCACACCACCAAAGGCATCATTAGAGAGAGTCAACGACACAGTATCTAGTCACTGTTGCAACAACCACCACACTCAGACTCCCCCTGACCATTGCATCTTATGCGGTAGGGCATAGTCTTGAGACATGACAGATCATCATACTGGACTGTGGCAGACATTCCCCCATTAGTCCGTCAGGAACTATAGGTTGTTTTTTTTCCGTTTAGCACTTGTGTCCAAAAATGCCTAACCACTGGCTGCATGAATCGGCGCCACTCATACTCCACAGCAATGGAACACGGCTCAGTATCTCATTCCGCCGTAATCAGAACTAGAATCAGGTAGGTCCTGTTAGCCCGCCTGAATTCAACAACAGCCCGAGAAAAGCAATCCTCCTGCCTCTTTCTGTTGGCAAAAACATCAACATGGAGGGTTTTCCCCAAGTCACTAGCAATTAAACTGCCATTCCAGAGGAAAGACCACATGGAGTTAGGATAATGCCTCTAAGTTGCCGCAACCAAATCGGGAGGGATTCATGGCGGTCTCTCCTCAAAACAGTCTCGGGTACATTGTTGC
The DNA here is from genome assembly GCA_019149425.1 of Psidium friedrichsthalianum. Lineage (NCBI taxonomy): Eukaryota > Viridiplantae > Streptophyta > Magnoliopsida > Myrtales > Myrtaceae > Psidium > Psidium friedrichsthalianum. The sequence continues at coordinate 3,453 of JAGVVM010007593.1, forward strand.
GGATCAATGGTGTTCTATCAACTGTGATATTGCCACTGTCCAGAATCCTGCGCCGAATCATCGTCCGGGATATGGAAAAATAAAAAGCATCTGCATTAGCTACAATTTCTGTACATGCTCGCCCCACAGAGTTCTCACCACACTCTCAGTCAACTTATATGGCAATCTTCTACCGACATAGTAACTACGAGGCATGATTTCCATTTGGGTCACATGCATCCAGAATCGTATCAGGCACTTTGATGGCACGGGAACCATTAACTCTAACCGGGGGGATGTAGGATAAGGCGTGCCCTTTCTCCGCCGATTTGGCGATGGAAGCCCACGAGCGTTGTAGATTCGGCTGCTGCATTGAGGTGCAGATCCTTTAGAGCGATCCCTGCTCGTTCTTGTCGAGTTTGGGGTGCTGCAGCAGCAGGGTTAGCTCCCGAGGGCTCCCCATCCTTCTCTGGCAGGAAAGGGTCATCCCTGTTTACCTGAGCTCGGCCCGACTTGGATGAGAGGTGAGCTCGACTTGAGAGAGTCCGGCCATGCCTCGGCCGTCGGACTCTGGACCTACCTCGGCTGTGGTACTGCCGAGAAGGTAACGGCACATCAACAGGAGAGACACCCGGGGGCGCGGCATTCCTTCCACCCTGCACAGTAGCGGCCCGAGCAGCGGAACCCTAATGGAGCTGGACGGGCCACCAGGCACCTTGAGGGGACCCCTGGGCATGCTTGTCCTTTCTAGTGGTAATCGGAGCCGGCCGAGGCGATGAGGCTCCTTGGAGGGACGGAATTTCCGGAACCCCCATCTTCCTTTAGATCTGCGAGTCAGCCACGACCGAGAGCACGACATGGAAATTCCACCAGACAAGGTAGAAGAGCTGGGGGATCCTTCGAGAAGAAATCAGCAGGCGGCATCCAACGGCAGGGAGGACCCTTTGCCGGAGAGCCGTCGGGACGGCGAGAGGACCAAAGCAAAAAACCAGAGAAACTTTCTCGTGCTACAGTGCAATTTGCTACAGTACCCGCGCGCGAGGAAAAGCTAACGCAGCGCAGATGTTGTTTTTTTTGGGTAAGTTAAGAGATATATTAGCTAAACAAACACGCAAAACAAAAGAAGGCCAAACACAAAACCCCGTACCCAAGGTTACAATGAGATGTCTCCGAGGGGTGCAGGGGTGTAGGGCCAAGGCAAAAAGAGAGAACAGAAAAACCCACAGGCCGGGCTAAGCCAACACCACGAAGGGAGAGCAAAAAGGCCAAAACAAGAAGGCCAAAGAGAAGAAACAAGGCACGCCGCAACCAAGTAACACAGCTACAGCAGAGACCACAGCAGCAACACACAACCCAGCAGAAAGGTGCTCGGTAGGGGGCTTGCAAAGGCAGTGAAGGGACCGGCAGAAGCCCCAACAGGAACTGCAGTAGAACAGCAGACAGCAACAGGGAGAGGAATCCGCAGCCACACGAGCAGAATGCGAGACCCGGGACACCAGAAGCAAAACTCAGCCGGCAGACCTTCCAAGCAGTCGGCACAGATGACGGGGGAGTGACCAATAACCAGCTAATGGTCCAGAGGTTCCAACGGCAGAGGCCACAGGGGAACCAGCAGCTAGGGGCAGCAGGCTTCCTTGGTCCAGCATCCAACACGGCAGCAGCTCCACCAGGAGGAAAACCAAAAGATGAGCAGCAGCAGGGGGAAGCAGAAGCCTTCAAGAGGAGGCAACAAGCCCTCCACCACACCAGCATCAGCAACAGATAAGGACACAAGTCAAGTTCCAAAGCCAGCATCCAGCGTTAGTCTTAGGAAGCCCTGCAATAAGCTGCACAATCAAACCAGCAAGAAAAATGGGAACAGCCAACATAATCAGCTAAGAGAGCTGAAGTAAGATGTTCAAGCATAGCATAGCATCCAGGAGAAACCAAGCCAGATTTATAGTCAGCCACCAGTCGAGGCAGGCGGGCTACGACTTCTCCAATAAAAATCTGGCCCCACATCCACCTGGAATTCCATCCTCACTAGCCTAGCCCGAGAGGTACACCAGAATTCAGCAGAAATCGAAAATAGCCAGCCTTCCCCTCCACTAGTAGCATGTGTTCCAACTGGGAACCACACAGCAACCAGTAGTTCCCTGGAGCAAGTGGCAGTTTGGATTCCCTCCAGGATGATCGGGGCTGCGGGAAGAGGACTGATTGGCCCTTCCACACATAAAAGTGCAGCAGAAGTCTCCCACAGCACCAGCAGCAGCATGGCCAGAACAGCCTTCTACTCGGAACAGCAAAACAGGATACAGCAGACCAACCATACAACAGCATCATCCAGAACTCAGCCGCAGCAATAGCCAAGCCAGCTATTGCAGCCCCTATTCAAAGATACTTGGTGGTAATTCCCAGGTACGTTGCACCCTTCTATTACGCGGTGTATCGTCAATCGGTTTAATTGAGATGGCTTTATCCTTCACTGCTTTCAGAAGTTGTTTCTTCATAGACATCATCAGGAGGGGACGATCCGGAAGAGTATGTCGTTTCTTTCCTTCCAAATGAGGTGACAAAGGGCAGCAAATGAGAAGCGAGCGATTCTTTGGTGGAAAGAGCGTCCCCCAAAAGCCTTGGCTGCCCATGCAAGGTTATCCAACCAGCCCCGATTGGTCCATACAAGGCTGTTCCTGGATGCCCAGAAGCGCACCAGATCAGAGGTAATAGGACAGCCAAAATATAAGTGCTGAATAGAATCCGGTCTTAAGTGGCAAAAGGCACAAGACCCTTCCTCAATTCTCCTATACGCGAGCAGCATAATCTGTGTAGGGAGTCTGTTGAGGGAAATGATCCACAACAGAAAAGCGTGGCGAGGGACAATATCCCGGTTCCAAACAAAAGAGTGCCAAGGTATTTTCGGTCCCCGGTGGCGAATGGAATCCCAGGCAGCAGCCACCGTGAATACCCCGGAGTGGTGCTCGTTCCACCTCCACCTATCATGCTTCTCGGGTACCAGAACAGGGGGCCAATCTGGCCCAGCAGCAAATCCTGAAGAACAGAACCAAGAGGCACCGTGCTGGCCTCTTTTACCGAGGCTTCACGGGGAACTCCAGAGCTATAGATCTCTCTATCGGAAAAATTTTATAGAGCGGGCCTTGCCTATGCCAGTTGTCGAACCAGAAGGAGACCGATTCGCCATTGCCTATGCTCCATTTGAATTGCATATCCACATAAGGTCGAAGGTCGAGGATTTTTTTCCAGGCCCATGAGCAGAATGTGGGCTTTCGGACGACCCAGAAGTTTTTAAGCTTCAGAAAGGTTGAGTGGATCCATTTGCACCATAGGGACTCTTTGTCGAGAAGAGGATCCATATGTGCTTCATCATGGCAGCTCTATTGCAATCCTCCAGCTTCCTTAGACCAAGTCCTCCTTCCTCTTAGGTCTGCAGACTTCCACCCAGGGTACTTTTGCTCCTCCCATGCCCAACCCTGGCCCTTCCAGAGGAATTGACGTAGGATGCGCTCGATGGATAAGAGCACCGCCTTCGGTAGGATAAAAACACTTGCCCAATATACTTGGATGGAGTGTAAGACCGACTTAATGAGTTGGAGTCGAGCAGCGAAGGACAAGAATCGGTGACACCAAGATTGCGCCCTCTCGGTGATAGCATTGATGAGAGATGTGCAATCAGACTTGGTCAATCTTGTTGCTATAACAGGCACTCCCAAATAGCGGAAAGGGAGTTTTCCTTCGGCAAAACCCAGCAAGTTCAGAATATCTTCCTTGTTTGCTTCCGATCCACCAGAAATGAAGACTTCACTCTTTCCCATGTTCGGTTTCAGCCCTGACCAAGCAGAAAACCTGCCAATTCCAGATTTTAATACCTCCACTGATGCAAGGTTCGCTTCAGAAAATAATAAGACGTCATCCGCGAAAAAAAGGTGTGATAAGCGCGAGGCTTTACACCGCCAAAAGAACTTAAAGTCAGGCAGCCTCGTTTGGGCATCAAGAATTCCAGAGAAGATCTCCATTACAAGAGTAAATAAGTATGGGGACATTGGATCACCTTGCCGGATGCCTCTACCACTTGGGAAAAAACCATTGAGTTCCCCATTGATCGACACCGAGAATTTCGGTGAGCGGACACAAGTCATTATGAGGCCCGTCATGCAAGCAGGGATACCGAATGCAAGGAGTACCCTTTCAAGAAATTCCCAATTCACCGAATCATAGGCCTTGTGGAAGTCGACCTTAATGGCGCACTTTGGAAGGTATGGATCATGGTGAAAGCCACAGAATAATTCCTGAGCCAGCAAAATATTGTCACTTATACGACGTCCCTTAATAAACGCCGATTGAGGAACGCTAATAATCGACCGCAGGACGCTAGCCAACCTATTAGCAATAATCTTGGTAATGCATTTATAAGTAGTGTTACAGCAAGCAATAGGCCTGAAATCGTTGAGGGTAGAAGCATTTGGCACCTTAGGAACCAGTGTTAGGATGGTATTGTTGACCTCCTTCAAGAGGCAGCCAGAAGAGAAAAAATCTTTGATCGCAAGAGAGACCGAGGGGCCAACTATATCCCAAGATTTCTGAAGAATTCTGCTGAGAAGCCATCGGGGCCAGGGGCTTTCCTTTTGGAAGGAGAAAACCGTGGCATGGATCTCAGCATCCGTCACCGGCCTTGACAGAAAAGCCATCTGACTTGAATCAAGCGTTCTAGTAATGACAGACCCGAGTTCCTGGACTGATGGCAGATCAGCAACTGGCTGAGCAGCAAGCAGGTTTTCATAAAAAGAGACAATGTGATTACTTATCTGTTGTGGATCAGTGAGCAGGATGCCCGAGTTGTCCATGATCGAGAGGATCCTGTTCTGGAGGTTCCTCTTGTTAACAGAGCAGTGGAAGAATTTGGTGTTGAGGTCCCCCTCTTTCAGCCATTTGATTCTTGATTTCTGCGCATAGAAAGCCTCTTCACATAACCTAGGTTAGAGAAATCCTGGAGCAGCTCCTTTTCACGGTCAGCAAGTTCTCCATTTGCAGGATCCAATTCCAGAGCATCTTGGACAGCAGTAAGATCATTCCTAGCTTTGGCCGTGCGAGCAGAGATATCAGAGAAGGCTTCTCTGTTCAGTAGCTTCAGGCGTGCCTTCAAAAGCTTGAGTTTCCTGCATAGAACAAACATGGGAGTACCATCCAAAGGCGAGCTCCAGACCTGGGAGACCACCGTCTGGTAAGATGGGTGGGTGGACCAAAAGCTAAAATATTTGAAGGGCTTCCTTCTTATACCAGGAGGTGCAATACGAATCAAAATAGGGGAGTGATCAGAAACTCCAGGAGCCAGAAAATTTGCCTCAGAGTAAGAGAATTCCTCAGTCCACTGCGCGTTGATTAACGCCCGATCTATTTTCCGCTGTTTCCGAGATACACCAGAGCCAGAGGACCAGGTAAATCTGTGGCCGACATACCTGAGGTCTTCAAGGCCAGCTTGGGAAAGGCATTGGCTAAATTCATCAAAGCTAGGCAGCCAGGTGTTGGAGCTCCCTATACGGTCTGCTGGTTCCTTGATGGCATTAAAGTCTCCAATCACCATCCAAGGAGAGTCCCGATCCTTGCTCAAGTTGATCAGGTCAGACCACAGGGGTCTCCTGGCCACAAAGGTGTGCTCGGCATAGATGATAGACAAAAAACAGTTCTTATTGAGAGGCAGAACATGCAGCATACCGTGAATGGCTTGATCAGAATAAGAGTGAGGGGTGAAGGAGGCCCTAGCAGGATCCCACCCAAACCAGATTCTGCCTCCAGGAGCACAATCGTAATTGGCAATCCAATTCCAACCCGGGATAAGCTTGGCAGAAATATTCCCAAAAAGACCAGCAGGAACTTTATTCTCCAAAATACCACAGCAGCAAAGAGAGTATGTGCGCACAAAATTACGGATTTCCGCCTGCTTAAGGGGGTTCATGAGACCCCTAATGTTCCATACTCCAAAAAACATACCAGATAGAAGGAATTAACGCTTTCTCCAGCCCTTCCTCTTATTAGAGGATTTAGTGGGCTCAGGGACTCTCGGCTGGGAACAAGACTCTGGGATGCTACTAGGTATACACTCCAGAGAACTCACGATAACATCATTCGAAGATAGGACATTAGAGATACCTGCTTCAGAGGCTTGATGCATAGCAGATCTGCGTCTGGTTTTCGGGGGGGTGGGAGATGGGAGTTCTTCACTACTGTCTGTAGTATTCTCTCCCTCAGAATCTGATGAGGAGGCTGAGGAGTTCTCTGGTTCCACAATAGCTGCGAGTCTAACCACTGTCCCCTGGGGCTGCACTGGCTGAGGATTCTTTGAGGGGACTGCAGGTGGCTGATCTGGGGCTGCCGGGTTCCTATCCTCTGCCATATAATCCTTTCTCGAAGTTGCAGTCTGGGAGGGCTCAGCAGCATGTTTACCTCTCCTCTTTTCCACTCTAATCCATTCTTCAGAGGGCTGGGGTTGGGATAGGTCCCCATTAGTTTCAGGGGCTGAAGTCTGATCCGGGCATTTATGCCCGAATATACCACACTTGCTGCACGAAATTGGTTTCCATTCGTATTCAACAGAGATTGTACATGGCTCTGTGTTTTCATTTAACTGAATAAGGACAGCATCCGAGAGCTCCTGGTTAGCCCTGATTTCAATACAGACTCGAGCAAATGCTATCCTCCTCGCTCTTTCTGTTGGCACATCAACATGCAGGGGCTTGCCCAGATCGCTAGCAATCAAGCTAATTCCAGAGGCAGACCACATGGAGTTGGGGATGCCCCTAAGCTTAACCCAGACCGGGAGGGATTCATGGCGATCTCTCCTCAAGACTAGTCTCGGGTGCCACTGCTGTAGAATCAGGGGTGTTCTAGCTACCGTAATATGCCCACTATCCAGGATCCTACGCCTAAATTCCTCATCCGGGATATGGAAAAAATAGAACCCATCAGCATTTGCTATAATTTCAGTAATCTGATTACCCCATAGAGTTCTAACAACATTCTCAGTTAATTTAAATGGCAATCTCCTCCCAACGTAATACCCGACCAGGCATGATTTCCATTTGGGGTCACATGAATCCAGAATTGCATCAGGAACTTTGATGGCACGCGTACCATTAACTCTAATCGGTGGGATATAAGATAAGGCGTAACCTTTCTCCGCCGATTTGGCGATGGAGGCCCATGAACGTTGCACATTCGGCTGGTGGATTCCAGGTGCATCGTTGGAACGCTCCCTGCTTGCACCTGCATTCTGGGAGTTCACAACAGACGGCTCAGGCATTTTGTCGAGCACCACAGGGGCATCGACATTGGGCTGGGGTAAGCTCGACTTGGATCGGGAGTCAAGACGACTGGCTGGAGTTGCACGGCGCCTCTGCCGTCGAACTCTGGATCTTCCTCTACCCAGACTCTGCCGAGGATGCCTCAGTCCATTCACCGAAGACACACGCGGGGGTCCATTCTTCCTCACAGGCTGAATAGGGTCCAGCCGATTCGATAGAACCCTAGGAGGGTTGAGATGGCCACCGGAAGGGGCTTGAGGGGCCATCAGGACTTGTTTGTTCCTCCCCGAGGCCGCCTGGACCGGCCGGGAGGAAGAGGCATCATGGGTTGTCGCCATGGCGCTACTCCAGATCTGCCATCGTCGGCTTGAGGGTTCGCGATGATGTAATCCCGACGAACCAGAAGCAGATGAGAAGGATGCGACCTCCTGGGGTGAAGATTTGGCCGAACCACCAGAGGAGCAGGCCTACGGCGCCGGCGGACCGTCTGGACGGCCAGAAGAGTCAAACACAGAAGCCAGAGAGATTCTGAAGCTACAGTAACTCGAAGCTACAGTAACCGAACGCGAAATGAGAAGCTAATGCTTTCGCAGTTGTTCGTCTTTCATTAGGTTGTTTTTTTTTTTTTTTGGTAAGGTAAGAATATATATAAATAAGGTAATCACAACGCGATACAAAAAAGGGGAGCCAAACACAAACCTCGTACCTAAGGTTACAGAGCTGTCGCCAAGGGTGCGAGGGTGTAGGGCAAGTCCAGGAAAAAAAACACACACTACAAAAGGTACAAGAGAAGACACCGGCCAAAAGAAGAGGCCGAAACAACCAGAACAAGGACAACAACACCGCCACATACAACCCAAGAGGACAACAACAGGAGGAGCCAACAGCAGCCGGAACCAACACAAGCAGCAACAAAACCCGACAGCAGAGAAGGGGATCGGAAGCAGAACAGCAGCAGCAACATCAGCGGAGGACAGCAAAAGCTTCAAGATCCGGAGGTCACGAGAGAGTGGCAGATAATCAGCACAGCCTCACAGTAAACCACAGCAGCAATCAAGGAGGACAGCAACAGCAAGAATGAAGCGTCAACAGCAGCAGCAAAACTCGAGCCCAAGGAAACAGAGGAGACGCCAAGGGAAGAAGGGTGAAGGCCAAGACCAGAAAATAAGACAAACAACACAAAGGGGACAAGAGAAGACACCGGCGAAAACAATAGGCCGAAACAACACGAAACAAGGACAACAGCGACGAAGACAACAACACCGGCACGAACAACCCAAAGAGGAGTACAGCAAGAACCAACAGCAGCAGGAACCAACAGAGCAGCAACAGAACTCCCGCAAGCAGAGATGGGGATCAGGAGCAGAACAGCAGCAGCAACAGCAGCGGGGGCCGGAGCCTCGAGTGTGTGGAAATGAGTGGCAGATTCAAACAGCCCACCCTTGCAGTAACAACATCCACAGCAGCAATCAAAGAGGGCAGCAACAGCATGAATACAATGTCCACAGCAGCAGCAGCCCTAGAAAAGATAGAAGAACCAGCCACCTCAGAATCAGGGAGGCAGGACCCCGCAGCTCGATGGGATCCCAGCATCATCCATTGGCAGTAGGTTGTACCACCTCTGTACTAAGGAAGCATAACCCAACAGCATCACAGGACCAATCACCTCCGAAGCAGCAGCACACTGAGATCATAACCAGGTCAGCGTGACCCAGCAAAAGTGCAGCAACACGGCGTTATGGATCTCTTCGCTGTGGGTTACACAAAGTGACTTCATAGCCATATTTAAAGAGCCCCTGTAACTACCACATCAATGCAGGCTGAGAGGTATCCAGTACGTATGAACCTGGACACCTCATAATCCAGCAGGAGAACTGGAAGAATACAGCAGCAGATAGCAAGCCAGCTGAATACAACACCAGCTAGGAGGGTTCCGCGTGGCAGCTTGGGACAGCAACATCAGCAACAGACGAAGCAGGACCCTGCAACATCACAGGGGTCACGGAATCCACAGCAGCAGGGACAAAAGGCTCCCACATAGTAATAGCATCGCAAACATGTGTATCAACGATGTGTAGCAACGATGAAGACTAAATAAAGGTAGCAAGGCAGGTCTTTCATTAGGTTGTTTGTCTTTCATAAATCCAAGAATTTCATTTCTAACTAAGAATAAGCCAAGAGAATTTACCTTATTTTCTAATTATTTCTAATGTGGGAAAAATTGGGATATCACAATAACAAATGAAAGGGATGATAAAAGGAAAAAAAAAAGCCACTTTGGCGATGGCTCAAGTTGTTGGCCGTGGCATGAGCCATTTTGGCCATGGCTTAAGCCACTTAGCGATGGCTCAGGCCACTTTGATCGTGGAGAACCACTTTTATATTATTCATGACATCCAAAATTTTCTTTGGTAATTTATTATATTATCATAGTTATTAATTTATATGAGTTTTTGATGACACTATGATGATATTACCAGATAGCATCAAGAATTTGAGGATAGATATAAATGGAAGAGGATCTGATGATGGATATTAATACGCATAGTGACAAACTACTGTGAGGATGGCACAGCAAGGGAGGGAGAGGTAAGGGGTGGTCGGCTGCTTTAAGGGGAGTGAGGAAAAAGCTTTACACTGGTTTCAAGAAGGGGACCACTCCCTTTTTCATAGAGACAAGACCATTATACCCTTTTTGAAGTCCAAAGTTTTATGATGAGTTCTCTAAAGTCAATCCTTCTATCGTAATATCTTTTGACTTTCTTTCTTTTATGATAGGATTCCTTTCTCGAATCTCACGATCAAAGCTCCCTCTTAAAATTTAAAGTCTTCTTTCAAGTCAAATCAATAATAGACATCTTTCGCCATATTATGAAGCCACTTATCAACATATGCTGTTATGATATCATTCCTATTGGTTTCTAGTAGTCTCGAGCACTCGTCACATACATGAAAACATGTCATACACGCAGCAGAAGAAAATGAATTAAAACAGTGTCCCAAATCGTCTTAGAAATCCTCGTATACTTTAATTGAAAAATAAACTTTCTAAAGCAACTTTAGAAATGTACCTAGATAATAGAGGTTGGATGCAGCTCTGCTTCTTTGTCCTCGAGCCTAAGAGGTGTGGAACCTCTAGTTCAGACACGCCCCGACACCTGTGCGACTTGGAAGATAGAGATTCGGAGAAACGACCCTTGAATTATGCTAGTAATCCTCACGGCATCTTAATCCAAACCCTTCGTTTTCAATCAATGGAAACACAACATTTGTGTATTCGAATCGGTTGATTCTCGAGCTTACTTTCTCACGAAATCTGACATGTATATATGTGACTCTCACAGGTTTCTAACCTTGGAATCTTAGGCCCCTTACCCCTATTTATAGAGGATTAGAGAGAGGGAGAGAATGAGAGGGAGGGGCAGTTTGTACCGCCCCTCCAAACTACCTCACGTGGCAGCCAATGGGAGGCCGCCACATAGGCTGCCAGCTGGCCACATGGCCAGCTGGTTGCTTGTCAAAGGCGGCAAGTTGTTGCCTTTGCCATCGGCCAATCGTAGCTGCCCAATTTGGGCAGCCCAAATGGCGTTGTTTTGGATGGCGATCCTCATCCACGGGCTCTAGACATTCTAAGCTTGATATCCCTCAAGTTTCGTGATCAAATCATATCGTTTGATGTGCCAAACGTCTCTGTCAAACGGATAGAAAATCATATACTACTTTTGACTTTCTAGAGGATAACCTTTATTATCCCTTTTTTTTTATAACAAACCTTATCCAAATCTGAGACAAACCCACAGATTCGATCATATGCACAAATCTATTTGACGTGCATTCGGTGAGACTCCTCTCGACTTCTACCTTGGCCAAGGACTTTCTAATGCACTGTCACGCATAGATTGCATAGGACATCAACCTCATCTAATGAGGAGACAAATCCCAGCTGTTGCTTATATTTGTGACTTTGTATATGGAGAACTGTGGCCATCATGCATAGAGGCAGATCAATGATTGGCTAATATCGTACCTGTGAACTACAGCTATCCAATATACAAGCCAATATTGTGACTCAGGTCTGAGGACCATTAACACACTAAAGCCAAGAGTGACTGAGACATTGACCAAACACGAAGCCTCCATGTTAGTCATCGCTCTTTCGTTACGTTCAGTGGATTCGGTCAAATTCATTTCGATACGAATACTTGTGCTCCAGCTTAGACGTCTAACGTCCGATGAATTGTGACTCGTAATCCCTATTGGGCATCCAATGCTTAATAGCGAGGCTGCAAACACACCGGTCTCAATCGGCTCATAGATGCCCAATCCATGATCCTTTGACCAGGAACCAATTTGAAGATGAGAGACCAACTGATGACCCGTCACACTTATTCTTCACAACTCAGAATGGGTATCAGTTCCAACTAATCTAAAGAACTTTATTCATCTAAAATAAGGGACAAGATGGATAAACAAGCGTCTTGCCATTTATATAATATCGATAGTACAATATTTTTGCCATACATGTATTAGGAGTATGCCCTAAAGTAACCATGTGATGGTCACATGTATGGCATAAATATTATACTATTGATATTAAATCAATGCAAGACGCATGTTTATTCATCTTGTCCCTTTTATATAGATGAATGAAATCTGTTAGATCAGTTGGAACTAGTACCCATTCATGAGGCATAAAGAATATGTCTGACGGGTCATCGTTGGTCTCTGGTCTTCAAATTGGTTCTTGGCCAAAGGATCGTGGATTGGGCATCCACGAGCCGGTTGACACCAGTGTGTTCGCAGCCTCGCTATTGAGCATTGATGCTCAATAGGGATGACGAGTCACAAGTGATCGGATGTTAGACGTTTAAGCTGGAATACAGGTGTTCGCATCGAAACGAGTTCGATTGAATCCACTAAACGTGAGAAAGAGCGATTGACTAACATGGATGCTTCGGGCTGGGTCAATGTCTCAATCGATCTTGGCTTTGGTGTGTTAATGGTCCTCAGACCTGAGCCACGATGCTAACTTGTATATTAGATGGCTGTGGTTCCACAGGTATGATATTGGCCAATCATTGATCCGCCTCTGTGCATGATGGTCACAGTCCTCCATATATGAAGTCACAGCGTAGGCAATAGTTGGGATCTATCTCCTTATTAGATGAGGTTGCTGTCCTATGCGATTCTATACGTGACGGTGCATTAAAAAGTGCGGCAAAGGCAGAAGTCGAGAGGAGTCTCGCCGAATGCACGTCAAATAGATTTGTGTATATGATCGAATCTGTGGGTTTGACTCAGGTATCCATGGCCCTCATTCGATCGGGACATGGCAAGACAGAAGAACTGAATAACACGAACCAAGGCCTACAAGTTCACTTTGTCCTCGTACTTCATTCTGACTGGGTAACCGTTGTTAAGGAAGTTCGTCTCTCTGAATGTTTTGACTCTGACAAAACTTTCCTTTTCGTTTGTGGAATCATTAATATATTGAAATTGCTTTTGCAGAGATGAGTTTGTGAAAAGAAGCTCATATGGATCCAAATCTGATGTTCCGATTCAAGAGAGAGATGTCATGTATCTACTTCTAAGTCTGTAGAAGTAAAAGTGTTCAGATGAAAGAGGAACTGCCTCTGAATATGTCAGAAGGAAGAGCGTTGTCTCTAAAGTCTTCAGATGAAGAGAGTTCCGTTTAAAAACTTCAAGAAGCTGCATCTGAATACCTATGGGCTAGAAGGTTTATGTGACTCATCAGTAAGGATCCCTAGAAACAAAAGTCGTTACTTAATTCTGAAGTGAATCAGAGGAACTTCAGTTGTAATCTGACTCTGAAGTATGTTCAGACACAATCTTATAAAGAGACTCTGAAGACCCACGTATGGCAGGTTTCCGAGATGGCTAGGATATTTATGGAAGTTTGTGTGATTTGATTGACCAGATTCTTGTCCCATCAAATCAGGGGAATATCTACAATTGGATGACACCTTCCATATACAAAGAATATTGAAGATTGGATTGACTCTACTTATGGAAAGTTGAAGTCTCAGTTGTATGGGCGACTGACTCTGAAGCGTTCAAATCTGCTGCTACAACGGCTAGAAGATCTTCTCTGATACAGTCTCCGTTTAATCAAGGTTGATGACGATCAATCAAAGATTGAGGAGCGATCCTTGGGACACCTTGACCAACGGTTAGTTCAAGGTTAGAGGAGTATAAAAGAGGATCATCGAAGACGATTGAAAAAGTGTGACGAACCAAAAATTCCAAAGCTCAGAGTGATTCCAACTTGCATTTATTCTTTTGTTCACGAGAGACACCACTTACATGTGTTGAGAGGCTATTGTGTGAGAAGCATACAGATTCTTGTAATCCTCAATTATATAGTGGAATCAGCCTATCGGCTGTCAGCGTGGGAGAGTGGACGTAGGCTTGATATAAGCCGAACCACTATAACTGTTGTGTGCCAGTTTCTCTATCTCTTAACTCTGACCTTTGTGTTTCACACGCCAGCCTTAGGATTCACTATCTGATTGCTCAGAAGTTGCATATTTGCATTCAGATTCGTAATTTGCTTAATATTATTGGGATCTCTATTTACACTTGTTCAGATTTTGATTCTGCGTACATTTTGATTTGATTATTAATTCCGCATCATATCAGTTTGTTAAAATATCTTTAAATCACCTATTCACCCCCCTCTAGGTGATATTGCTAGACTCAACAATTGGTATCAGAGCTTGGTTGCTCATTTTTTTGGAGTGTTTTTTACTTCAGAGCTAACGATCTAGAATGTCTAGCAATAATAATGCAGGATCAGCAGATTCACACTACAGTAACAAGCCACCATACTTCGATGGAAAGATTACAATATGTGGTGCAATAAAATGAAGTGGTTCTTTAAAGCTTCAGATGAATTAATGTGGGATGTTGTCGTAATGGAGTTGTACCCACTGCTACAGCAACTCCTTCAACTGGAGATGAGAGACAAATGCCACAGTAACTCTGACAGATTCTGAAAGAGCAAGGAGACGAAATCTTGACTCCAAAGCAGTGCATGCTCTCTTTTGTGCTTTATCTACTCCTTTATACAATCGTGTTGCAGAAGAAGAATCATCAAAAGCTATATGGGATAGACTTCACGTTACATATCAAGGAACAGACAGAGTGAAAGAAACCAACCTTAGCATGTTGCTAAGTGATTATGAAGCATTTTAAAATGAAATCTGATGAATCAATTGCTGATATGATTGACAGATTTCAGATACTAGTAAGTGTCTAGCGAGACAAGGCGCTCCAGTGGCAGAACCTATGCAAGTCAGGAAAAGTCTTCGAGGACTCACTGATGAGTGGAACTACGTCAAACCATCAATACAAGAGTGTCAAACAATCAGACCTCTATCCATTGATGAGCTTGTGGGAACTCTGCAATCTTATGAAGCTGAACGTGTCAATAAGACAAAGGATTCCAAAGGTAAAAAATCTATTGCCTTAAGATCTGAGATACAGGGTGAAATGTCAGATTCAGACAATGAAGATGACGACGATGAAGAACTCGCACTCTGGTAAAGAAATTCAGAAAAATGGTTGAAAGGAAGGAACTTCAAAGGCAGAAGATCATTCAACAACCCGATCAGTCAAGCAGCGATAGACAGGAAAACAAAGCATATAGTATGCTTTCATTGCAAAAAGGTTGGTCATATAAAACCAAAATGTCCACTCCTGAAAAAGGACAAGGTCAAGTATGAGAAATACAAAAGGCATTAAAAGCAGAAACTCTGAGTAATTCAGAAGACAGTGATGAAGACTATGCGAACTTGTGTCTCATGGAAAAATCCGACTCAGATTCAGATTCAGAAACAGAGGTATGTGCTTCTGATATACCTGTTGAAGTTCTTGATTATTGAAGAACTCTGTTCAAATTACAAAGAAGCTCTTAAAATCGTTTCTGGCTTAAAAAAGGAAAACTTTTCGTTAAAACAACAGAATGAATCTCAATCAAATAAAATTAGTTTCTTGAAAACGAATTTAATCTAATTAGAGAAAATCGTGATTTAGTTTTGAAAGAAAACATTTCCTTAAAAGCTGAGATAGAAAATATTTCAAAAAGATTCAATCAAGGTTCAAAAAAATCTGGAAAATATAATTTCCAAACAAATTCATTATGTGAACAAATCTGGTCTCGGTTTTAAAAAGGAGGAGATTTCAAAAATAAGTTTCCAGAATCAAATGAAAGGATCTTCAGAAAACCTTCTAAATCTGCATATCAACAGCATTTGTAAGGCAATTCGCAAAATCTGTTTATGCAAAGCAATGTATCAATTGTGGTGCCAAAAATCATATTAAGGATAATTGCATGATGATTTGGAGACCTGTAAAGAAAAATAAAATTGTCTCGACTAACACAAGTGGACCCAAGAAGACATGGGTACCAAAGAAACAGTGAGCTTACTCTCCTTGCAGGTACCTCGAAAAAGAAAGACAAGTGGTCTTGGATAGTGGCTGCTCGAGTCACATGACAGGTGATCCAGGAAGATTTATTTCTCTTTCAAAATACGATGGAAGAACTGTGTCCTTTGGAGAAAGAACAAAGGAAAAGTGATTGGACATGGAACCGTGAATAGGATGTCTAACGATCAAAGATGTCTCACGTGTCAAGGGATTAAAGTATAATCTCATATCAGTAAGTCAACTGTATGACTTGGTTATTGCATCTCTTTCAAGATATGGAAATGTACAGGTATTAGCAAAGACAAGAAACAAACCTTCACTGGTTACGACATGAAAATATTTACCTTGCTGAACATGAATCTGAAGACATCAAATGTTTAATCTCAACAAGGATGATTCTGAGTTATGGCACAGAAAGCTAGGTCATATTAGCATCAAACACATTCAAATTCTATCTTAAAGAAGCTAGTCGAGGTCTTTCCTACATCAAAGTTAAAAGATAGAAAATATGCCTTCAGCATGCGCCCTTGAAAACACGTAAGAAGTTCTCTTCAAGTTATCAATAAAATATCAACTAATAGCAACAGCAGATCTGCATAGGAACATTTTTTGACCAAACAGAGCTAATAAGTATTGGGGGTAAGAGATATTGTCTTGTTATTGTGGATGATTATTCTAGATTCACTTGGGTTCAATTTCTTGCACATAAGAGTGAAGCATTCTCATCTTTTGCAAATTTTGAAAAGAATTCAGAATGAAAAAGGCTATGCTATTTCCTGCATTAAAACTGATCATGGAGGAGAGTTTGAAAACCAAAGTTTCACAGATTTTTGTGATGAATTTGGAATCCAGCATATTTTCTCCTCTCCTTACACACCTCAACAAATGGCGGTAGTGGAAAGGAAAAAATCGCCTCTCTAAAGAAATGGCCAAGAACTCTTTTGATCGAAGCAAAATTGCATCTCACTTTTGGCTGAAGCTATTTCAACGCCTGTTATATCTTAATCGTGTTTCTCTAAGACCCATATGAGGAAAACCCCCCCCCCCCCCCCACCTTATGAACTGTACAAAGAAAGGAATCAAATTTGCTACTTTCGTGTATTGGTTGTAAATGTTTTATACTGAAAAAATGTAGTGATCGAGTTGGGAAGTTTGAAGAAAAGTCAGACGACGGAATATTTCTCGGATATCAACAACCACGCAAAAGCCTATCGTTCTCCAACACAAAATCTCAAGGCTGGTCGACGAATCCCTGACTGCCAGTTCACCTTCGCCTTCTGTCCCCTCCCCCTCGCCATCCAACCACGTCTGCACTCTTCCCCCCCCGTGAGTCCGCCTTTCACTTGCGTGTCAGCATTCGCCTCCAGACCCCCCCTTCTGAACTTGCCCTGCTTCCCAGACTTTGACGTCCCCGCATTCACTTTGAGAATGACTACAATTCCTGACGGTGAGATATAGCAAACATCAAAACAACAGACACCACCACACCCACTCATAACCCACACACACAACACATTGTATTAACCTCTTCACTTTCCCTCACCTCCGCTGTCCACCTCCTCGTCGAGGCCCGTGACCACATTTCTCACTTCACCTTGCTTTCTCTCCTGTGTTCTCTCGTGTGTCACGCACTCCTCCCTTTTAAATTTCATTATAATCAATATAATATTTTATATTTTTAAATTAATATAATAATGTACGAAATAAAAATGTATTTGAATTTTTTTTTAGTATGAAATAGGAAATTTAGTAATAAAAAGGGAAAATCAAATTTTTAATTATGTAAATATTGAATTGAATTTTTGAAGGAATAATAAATGTATTAATTTAATTTTAAAAAGGATTATTAGAAAATAACCTACTTCAGATTAGGGAATGTTAATATTTAATTGTTTTAAAGTCTTACAATTTTTTTTTTAATTTCCTTTATTTTAACTACTAATTTTAATTATTATTAGTAAGGATTTATGTGTTGGAAAGTGAAAATGAAAATGAGCTTTATTTTTTGAAGAAAAATAATGTTATAATTAAATTAGATTTAGTTTTTTTTTATTTCCTTATTTTTTTTTTTCTAATGTTTTTTTTGAATCAAATTATTAATAAAAAAGGTTGTTTTTGAATTAGTGAAAAATTAATTATTGTTGCTTGTGGTGTATAAATTAATGTTGAAAAAATTATGTGTTGTTAGGTCTTGAAGAAACTATAATTATTTTTATATATTTAATTAAAGGAATGTACCAAATTCAAATATATGTATTTATTCTATTTTTTTTGATAACAGTTTAAAAGGCTTGATATTCTGAAAAGTAGCACCTGGACGGGGAAAAGGTTGCCTAGAAAGAAAAGGTGGACAATATTAGAAGTTGTTCGAGAGAAATATTATCTGAAAATAGATAGAATTAGAAAGGGGCCAGTGTTAGATGTGAGAAATAATAGGTGAATATGTATCAGGAGTAGAAATAGGGCATGAAAAGAAAACTCGGAGAACGAAAAATTGGCATGGTTATTGAAAATATGAATAAGAAATGGGGAAAAAAATTAGAAAAATTGTAGAAAAAGATTTGAGATAAGAAAAAAATTGATAGAAAAGATTGAAAATAGAATTAAATTAATTGTAAAAAAAAAAATAGAAAAAAAGAGAAAGTCGGAAAGGAGGGCGGTAGAAACATAGATGAAAAGAGAGAAATTGAGAGAGAGTATACGAAGGTAGTGAAAAAACGCAAATTTTGAAAAAAAATAAAATTTGAATATGAAGAAATTTTGTAGAAAAAATTATGAACACATTATAGAAAAAAGTTAATTATAAAAATGTAAGGTAGTAAGAGTTGTAACAAAACAATGTTGAATGAATTTTTGTGAAATTTGTTGGGCATAGTGGTGTGAAATGTGAAAATAAAAATTTGAGAGAAAGTAATGTTACTATCAAGATAGAATTGGTAGGAAGATTAAAGAATGGGAAAATAGGTGAAATGATATGTTGAAAAAGACAAATGAATTATTTGTAATAGAAATTGTGAGTATGGTGATGAAAAAAAATGAATTGAACTTGACAAAGGAAAAAAGTGAAAAAAAAAAAATTTGGTTTGTTTAAAAATTAGAAAGAAAAAAACACAAAAATAAGAGTAAAGAAGTTAGGGACAAGTGGTGGAGTCTTTGAGTTTTCTAGTTCGCCAAGTGCTAAAGATATTAATGAATACAAGAAGTAATTTGCCATATTG
>JAGVVM010007595.1:0-18579 GCA_019149425.1 Psidium friedrichsthalianum
GGCCTTAACCAACATCTAGCGACGTCCACAACGAAGAAGTGATCGCGAGAATGCGATGGGACTATTTGGATAGACAAAAAGAGTTGAAACGAATTGGATTCATTCTCTTTTTCTAAAGCTCACCAAAGGACGAAATAGATGACACAGGCATGACATCAGGATGATGTCATCGATGATGCAATGGTTACATCATGCCTGCATCATCGTTGGATAAGAATAGTTATCCAAAAGAAGGGATAAGAAAGTTATCCTCTAGAAAGTCAAAAGTAAGATAGTATTTTCTATCCATTTGACAGAAACGTTTAGCACGTCAAACGACGTGATTTGATCACGAAACTCGAGGATTTGAAATCTAGAATGTCTAAAGCCCATGGATGAGATCGCACT
Organism: Psidium friedrichsthalianum; assembly: GCA_019149425.1. NCBI lineage: Eukaryota > Viridiplantae > Streptophyta > Magnoliopsida > Myrtales > Myrtaceae > Psidium > Psidium friedrichsthalianum. Next base: position 388 of record JAGVVM010007595.1, read on the forward strand.
AAAATTGGTGCCATTTGGGCCTCCGAAATGGGCGACCAAATCTGGCTGACGGGCTGGTCAAAGGCGGCTAAATAACCGTTTTTGACCATCGCCTAATGGGCGGGGCCCACATGGCTGGTCAAAGGAGGTTTGATCACCTTTGACTAGCGTCCAGTTGGCCACGTGGGCTAGCTGGAAGGACACGTGGCGGCCTCCCAGTGGGCCGCATGTAAGGCGGTTTAGAGGGGCAATTTACACCGCCCCTCCCCCTTTTTCTCTCCTCATTCCGTCCTCTATAAATAGAGGTGAAGGCCCTCAAATTCTTAGGTTAGAAACGTGTGAGAGTCACACATATACATGCCAAATTTCATGAGAAAGTGAGCTCGAAAATCAACCAATTCGGATACACAAAGTTTGTGTTTCTATTGGTTGAAAACGAAGGGTTCAGATTGAGACGCCGCGAGGATTACTAGCATAATCCGAGGGCCGTTTCTACGAATCTCCGTCTTCAAGGTCACACGGGTATCGGGGCGTGTTTGAACTAGAGTCCCGACACTTCTTGGGCTCGAGGACAAGAAGTAGAGCCGGGTTCTACCTCTGTTGTCCCAAGTACGTTTATAAACTAGCTTTAGAAAGTTCGATTTTTGATTAAAGTATACCAAGGATTTCTAAGACGATCTAGGGTGCCGTTTGAATTTATATTCTTCCGCTGCGCATATGACATGTTTTTATGTATTTAACGAGCACCCATGACCGCTAGAAACCCAACAGTGTGACATCTCTAGGTTCACCCCTAAACTGGCAGTGAGATTCTTTAAGGAATTGATCGTCCCAAATCAATCCTTAGATCCCACAAACCGTGAGTGACGTCTAGCAACATATCACGGTTACCCAGTCAGAATGAAGTACGATGACAAAGTGAACCTGTTGGCCTTGGTTTGGTATTATTCAGTCCTTCTGTCTTACCATGTCCCGATCAAATAAGGGCCATGGATATCTGAGTTAAACCTACAGATTCAATCATATGCACAAATCTATCTGATGTGCATTCGGCGAGACTCCTTTCCACTTCTGCCTTGGCCAAGGACTTTCTAATGCACCGTTACGCATAGATCGTGTAGGACATCAACCTCATCTAATGAGAAGACAGATCCCAACTATTGCCCACGCCTGTGACTTCGTATATGGAGAACTATGACCATCATACACAGAGGCGGATCAATGATCGGCCAATATCGTACCTGTGAACTACAGCCATCCAATATACAAGCCAGCATTGTGGCTTAGGTCTGAGGACCACTAACACACCAAAGCCAATAGCGATTGAGACATTGACCAAGCACGAAGCCTCCATGTTAGTCAATCGCTCTTTCGTCATGTTTAGTGAATTCGATCGAACTCATTTCGATACGAACACCTGTGTTCCAGCTTAGACGTCTAATGTCCGATGACTTGTGACTCATCATCCCTATTGGGCATCCAATGCTCAATAGCGAGGCTGCGAACACACTGGTCTCAACCGGCTCGTGGATGTCCAATCCATGATCCTTCGACTAGGAACTAATTTGAAGATCAGAGACCAACTGACGACCCATCACAGATATTCTTGACGCCTCAAGAATGGGTATCAGTTTCAACTGATCTAATGGATTTTATTCATCTAGAATAAAGGGACAAGATGAATAAACATGCGTCTTATCATTAATTTAATATCGATAGTACAATATCTATGCATACATGTGACCATCACATGGTTGCTTTAGGGCATACTCCTAACATAATCTCCTCCAACAGTACCAAGAATGCAATTATAACAGGTATGGCCCTCTTAACTTTCTCTCAAACTTAAATACCTAGTACCCCTTTACTTTCCCCTTCAGATGGACCTCCGGTAGCATTTTCCCCCAAGAACTTATTTGGTATCTATGGACACTTGTACGTCTCCATACTATAGCCATCAAGATACCTACCGAATAAGGATACCGGTTCTTCCATAATGCCCTCCGTGACCATTGTGCACTTCCTACAGACCAAATGAATTTCCTATTCTTCCTTGCATGGTTCCAGAAGCTCCCCCAATGGAAATATTCGTTCATCCAAGCCAACTGTATCACTATTGTCTCTCTAGAGTGGATTTTCATTACGTCTATAGGAGATATTGCTGACACTCCTCACCCTCAAGGCCTCTGTACCTTCAAGCCTCAAACTAACAATGAAATAGCAAACATCTATGCTACTTGGCATGCCCCGATCAAGTTTCTACCCTTCCAGTATAAAGAAATCCAGCGATTACTTTGTCAAAAAAATGGTCTCATCCCTCCCGCGATATGGCCACATGATGCATCAATCTGCCTGCCATGGGATCCAGATCCAAATCCAGATCCGTCAACAGCACTAGTTTCACCAGCACCAGGAACCCCGCTCTTTAATCCTATGGAAACTCAAGACCCACATGCATTGGATTTTCAAGACTTCCAAGACCATATGCATTGGATTCCCTGGGCCCATAGTCCTCCTACTACTAGGTAGAGAGCTCTAACAGTAGAAGACATCAATCATTGAATCTCAATGACACACTTGAAGCTCAAGGACAAACATAGCCATTCACCCGTGAACGTACTGGCAATCCCAGCCTGCATTTCACGGAACCATGGACCACTCTCCATTCTCCTTCTGATGATGAAGATATAGAAAATACAAAAGAAGGATTCGGCGGAGGACCCCACTGGCCGAGATAAACGGTCATATTATGTTGTTACTATAGCAATGTTACTGTAGCACTTTTACAGTTGATCCAGAAAGACATTTTAGATGCAAATTATTTCAAGATCATTTTGATCTAAAACAGAAAATATTTTGGATTTCGAATAGATCAGACTTAGCATGATACCTAGATCCACTCTTTCAATGTGCAAGCTCGGTCATTCCTACTCACATCGCCATCTGTGTTCTAGAAGAGCAGAGCGAAGCCACTCCATGTTCAAGCATCTATACCTCGGCATCCACTCCCTGCATCTCGACAAATCATCTCATTACAATTGTCCCAAATCATACACCTACGAAGAGATTCCCATTTCACATGTCCTACACCATGCTTCACTACAGTTTGTAGGTATCTTGTATAGCTTGTCCCCTACCAAGCTGACAGATTTTCAAGTCCAATAAAATAATGATATGTTCATGCATACATGTTTTCAAAACCAAATAGTTTTAATGCAATAAATCCGTGCTATGCAAGTGCAACTTTAAACTTATACATCAACAACCTAAACTTAACCAAAACCATTGAGCGACTATCACAATTTGAAGATCATCAGCTTAAAATTAGTCTATAGTGCTTTTCCTCGATCACTTATCATATCAATTCCATGATATTTTATATCATCAAGATCAATTGCTAAACCTCCATATACCACCACAAATCTAGTCCTATAATCCACAAAATCAACACTTTATTGTAATTCCATGTTTCACAATCAATTATACCAGGCTAACCACCCAACCCAACAATTCAAGCTTAAGGAAAACTATTGCCATTAGAACTTATCATCAAATTCTTCAATCGATCACTCTACTATATCCACAAATAACCATAACAATCATCAAACTTATGTAGTGATCAACATAATCTCTTAGCTAGTACGTAACATAAGCTACTGCCAATCCTGTGCAATCACAAACACATGCACTTTTAATTTTATACATGTATGTGCCTACCAAACACTTCATCCATTAACGCACCTTATCATCCATGAACCACCTTGATACCATAAACAATGCGACATCCTAGCTTGCCACACCCTCAAAAGACTTACTAACCACACTCTCTTCTTTATTCATTTTTTATATACCAATAACGAGCATGCAAAAAACTAATTAAACTAATCAAGTTGGCTATATAAATAAGTGCCTGACAAAACACCAATGCAATGCATGCCTACAAAAAATGGCCTTAATAGGGTTTAGCTATCTAGATATACATGCATAAGTAAGTCAAGAGGACAATGACGCCAAGTTACTTCATCCTCACGTGTGTGTGTATATATATCTAATGAAATAGTTATTTACATAAATTCAAAGCAACACTTTGGGAGGATTTTGGGAAGGTTTACTTACTCCAGAGTACTTAGTTGCCCTCAATGTTCGCTCTCATTTGTACTGTCACTGTCCCTTGTTATCATGAAATTCCTTCATGAATTCCTTTATTGAGCGAGTTATTCTCAAGAGTTTATCGTACGGGGCTTTATCGGCATTACTCATTGATGGCATCATTTTAATTCATTTCTCAAATGAGGTGCAATGACATGTTTATGTTGTGCTATGTAACACTTTTTAGCACATTGAACATCAAATATCATACATCGTGGCGATAAACATGCTCAATGCAATTCACAATGCACTGCTAAGACAATGAATATTTAGGATAAAACATTCAAGACCCCAAAAGTAAGGAGTCAATCACAAAATTGAACTGACATCCCGCCGTCCACCTATAGACTCTGTTCCTCAATCTCATTACTTTTACTCTTAGGTACCTGAAACCCACTAAATAGAAATAATATGCAAGCAATCAAAGTCCGATGATACCTAAAACTGAAACATATGTCATTCGGCCCTCCCTAATTCGTCATTCAATTCAACGATTTGTCCACTAATCTCACTTGTTCTACCTTTAAAGATATCAATCAAACCCTTATGCATAACCTATAAACCATCTCGATACACCATTCCCCCTTACCAAACCTTCTCTCTCTTGGCCAAATTAAGCTCATGTTCCGTACAATGATTTGCCCATCAATTTGCCTATTCAACCATCAAGGATATCAATTGTACTCATAATACCCCCCAAAAAATCATTTGGCACTCCACAAGCCTAGCCCAACCTTGTTTCTCTCAGCCACCACATTTCTCAACTCGATCTCAATGATCCAACCATTAATCGACTAATCCATTGTTGAAAAATGTCAAACAAGCTGGATAAGGTGACATGCAAGCTATAATGAACAATCTAAGAGTTGACGAGTTGGGAATTTACTCGCCTTGATTTCTACACAACCATTACAAAAATCATCCTCAATTTCACCTCGTTGCACATGAACATGAGCGAGAGGGATTGAAAGGGAATTAGGCTGGCGAGAGGGTGGGCAAGAGTGAGGGTGGCACCGAGTCAATGAGGGTGATGGTGGTGCTGAGGGCTTCAAGCGAGAGAGGACAAAGAGGAGACGGAGTTCTTGAGAGTGCTCCACAAAATAATGGAAGAAAGATAAATTTTAGGCTTATATAGTATGTGGGTGGCTTAGTGCACGAGAGCTAAGTGTCCTCTATGCACTCCTCCACATTCACTTCGACCTCCAAGTGGCAATTCCCACCAATTTCTCAAAATTTCGCATAATTGAGCTATATTGAGACTAAAACTACATGCAGCTAGACCCTATTTTCACAATAATGACTCTTCGCGTCATTTATTTAAAATCCCAAAGACAAAATTGTTAACAGTTGCCACCAAAATAGGTCATTTATGCTCTTTAATTAGATTGGCGGAACTTAGATTGTTACATAAAGCCAAACTAGTAGCCAAAGGATTCATTCAGAGAGAAGGAGTAGATTGTAAAGCAATTTTTTCCCAATCTCTTCTAAAGATTCTTTTCAGAGTGATTATGTCATTAATAGATCATTTTAATATAGACCTTTACCAGATGGATGTTAAAACTTCTTTTTTAAATAGAGATGTTGATGAGGAAGTTTATATGATGTAACTCGAAGATTCTGCAACAAATGATTCAGGTAAGTTTGTGTGTAGACTGAAAAGTCTATTTATGCCCTTGAGTAAGCTTTTTAAAAATTGTACTTGAAGTTTCATAGTGTTGTCACTTCTTTCGGTTATGTCGACAACAAAATGAATCAGTGTATATACTACAAGGTCAGTAGTACAAAATGTATTTTCCTCATATTTTATGTAAACAATATGTTACTTTCGAGCAGTGATATTGGATTACTACATGAGACGAAGCGGATATTGTCAAAGTATTTTGACATGAATGACCTTAATGAGGAGTCTTTTATCCTAGGCATTTAGATCCATATGGATAGTTCTTTCCATGTGTTGGGTTTATCTCAGAGCACATATATTGATTGTATTTTGTTTATATTCAATATACAATATTGCAAGTCAAGAATTGCTCCTATCATTAAAGGCGATAAACTGAATCTATCGTAGTGCCATCATATAGATATTGGGAAAGTCCAAATAAAGAATGTGCCATATGTTGCACACTTGGAAGCATCATGTATGCTCAAGTTTGCATCAGACTAGATGTTACTATTGCAACGAGGCTTCTAGGCAGATATAAATCCATGATATGATGATTGAGTTACTACTAAGAAAGTTTTGAGGTACTTGAAGTGGACAAAATACTGTATGCTGATTTACAGACATGTTCAAGACCGATCGCTAGTAGGATATTCGAATTCAGACTTTGCTAGTTGTCAGGATAACGTGAAGTTAATAACTACATATATTTGTATGCTAATGAGAGGTGCAGTATTATGGAGAAATGTGAAATAGAAATCTATGTCATTCTCTATCAAGCAAGCAGAGTTTATAGTATGTTTTTTGGTTATTACTCAAACTAATTTACTACGGAATCTCATTAGGGAGTTAACTATATTTGATTTTGTTGATAGATCCACACAGTTGTATTGTGATAGTAACTTTACAGTGTTTTTTATAAATAACAAAAGAGGTCACAAAGAGTGTAAGCATTTGGCGGACAAGTTTTTGACCATCAAGGTAACAGATGAGAATAGAGACACTACAATAGAGCATATTTTCATAGATTATATGGCTGCAGGCCCACTTCCTAAAAGTCTTTTTCTTTTTATCTTGTGTATTTGAATGACATGCCATTAGCATCGGCTTAGAAGCATTTGGGATGTTGTTTAGTGGGAGCTGTTTTTGATTTTGCTCTAATAAAATTTACTTATGTGGCTATTACATTTTGTAAGATTAAGCTATGAACCAACACTTTTGCATGCAATAAAGTATTTATGAATGTGTTTACATTGACTACATATATCTGATAAAAATCTCAAGGGATTTTGTAAATCAAGAGTGATGGATGGGGCATTCAGTTATTAAACATAAGTATATCTCTTGTTACACATAAAGTATAATTAACTATAAAGGTAAGGCATATATCAATTTATTAAAGCCATAACGATATTCTCTAATGGCACATCACCTTTCGTGATACTTAAAGAGAGCGAACGGTGACTAACAAAGGGGATAATATATAAAGTATCTCTATTATATGAGGTGTTATCTGCTTGACACACAATCATATTGAATCCATATCGGTTTAGTTAAAAGCAATTGTGGCCATAGATGGCTCTGTGTCTTTTAATACAATTACAACCATGATTCGATGTTTGAAACTTTATGGGATTGGGTTGACTATTAAGAATTATCTCATGAACAATATAAAGACGCGCATATCAGTACAATCTAAATTAATATAGCTTAAGTGGGAGAATGTAAGAGTTTCTTCGTGTGGGCTGTATTAATTAATATTATAGTTAATTAAGTTGTCTAATAAAGAAAAGATATAAGGTTTCTTAATTAGTCTAATATGGGACTAGTTAGTGTAAGCCGAGTTAAACCCTATCCATGATGAGACCGTCTAGCTAAAAAATATTTAAATAAAGCTCACATCCCTCCTCTGACCTTAATGTACAAATAACCATACATAAAGAGCCAACACAGAATGTGAAACGGAGGGGCAGTCTCATTGAACGATGGATCCCAAACAAGGTTCGTAAATTCCTCTACTCAGTTATAGTGATTTGTATATCTAATTATGGTAATCTTGAGGCGCTGTTTAAGGTTATAATCGCAACTTACAAAAACATATGAAACGCGTTTACACAAGTTATCATTACTGTGATTTTATTTTATTTTATTATATTTAAGTACCCAGGACAACGTGTATTTTTAAACAGGTTAGCATATGGTGCTGTGTTGACAACCCAGATGATGATATGTTTGCTAAAATATGTTTGTTGTGTTGTATCGTGAGATTCTTTTTATTGCCCGTGTCGTGTTCATGTCGAGACGGCGTAACACGTTTCTTAAACATCGTATTTGAATTGCCCATATTCATACTATTAACGTATCTCCACGCGATACGAGTGCCACGACATGGTAAATATTTTTACGGTAGTTTAATTTTGCAGTTGAGGTTGAGAGGATAAAGTTGCGAGTTTCTAATCATTCGGATGTCGGAGTTGAGTACTGGGGTCAGATATGACTGCCAAGCCATCACACAGTTTCAGTGATTCATCTCCCTCAACATTGTATGTGCTGGTGACTTTTCCCCGAGAATTTTCTTCCGCGTAATTTCATTTTAATTCTTGGCTTACTTACCGCGAAGAGAATATACCTCGATTGTGATAGAATGTTTTTCATACCGAGAAGAGAGCATAACTCGATTGCGATAGAATTTTTATTGTATTTATGAAAAACAAGATGTTAGGAACGATGGATCTTCGACTTTATTACATAATTACTCTGACGCAGGAGACAAGATTTTGACACATGTATAAAACCTAGATGACTGTATAAAAATTGTTCACTAAAATTTCTTTGAGAATCGAACCCATAATTGATGATAGAATCGAGATTACTCGTGGCTTTCGAAATTTTAAAAAGACAAATATCTCGAATTCGTTTGTGAGGAAGGAAAAACCAAATCCAAAGCCAGTGCCCTTCTTCTTCACAAGAAGGATGAGTGCATGAACATGGATCCAAAGATATGATTGGACTAAGAGAAAACGCAGCCCTAGAGCACGTGTAATCCATCAGACTCTGACCGATCTTCTGCATTCGTCTTAGCTGGCTCGTACATGATCCAATCATATCACACTCATGCCTCAACTACTCGCCCATTCCCACTCCTGCTTTACAACTCCTTCCCATGCTTCCTCCCGGGAAGCAAATCTCGAATCTCTGGTTCGACGAGAAGGTTGGTCAATATGGATCATGATCAGATCAATCACAGCTCTAGATGATTGTGATTGATCCAATGTGGGTCCCCACATAAATGTCACGATTATAATTTACAATTACGTCTGATCTTGTAAAATTAGGCTCGCACAAGTAATTTATCTATTTTCAGTGGGATTGAGACATAACGAAGGGTGAATCCGCGGAGAGATTCATTTTGGTTCTTCGTCCACCCAATCAATAACATGTAACAAAAGGCAATGCATTTCATTGCAGTACATCGAGAGAGTTAAGAAATGTGATAAAAGAAAGAACTACAGTATTTTGTACACTTCTATGTGTCATAATGGAGAAGATATGAGCCTATTAGCTTTAACTTGATCATGGTAACAAAACATTGCAACATCAATTACTATCAATTAGGATCAATAAAAAATAGATAAGTCACCATCGCGAGAGACACATGAAATCAAGGAAAACATATCTCTATCTCCTCAAACTCAAGGTGGTGAAGAAGGTGATGTAGAAGAAGAAGTCAAGGAGTACACATCTTGCTAATGTTAGGATTCAGCACACAATCAAAACGAAATAAAGCGTAGAAGCTCGAAAAAGAAATTGAGACACAATGTTTATCTCGGTTTACCTTCAATAATATCTATATTTAGTATATGATTCCACTATAATTAGCATGGTTTCTCCCTTAAACAACGGCTATATTTTGGCAGATGATTTTACAATAATTAGCACATCGCACCTCTTTATTACATTACTCAATTACGAATGAAAGATGATTTTACTAATAGGCCATGCATTTCATTGCAGTCCATCGAGAGAGTTAGGAAATGTGATGAAAGAAAGAACGGTAGTATTTTGTACACTTCTATGTGTCATAATAGAGAATACATGAGCCTATTAGCTTTAACTTGATCATGGTAACGAAAAATTGCAACATCAATTACTATCAATTAGGATCAATAAAAAAAATAGATAAGCCACCATCGTGAGAGATACATGAAGTCAAGGAAAATAAATCTCTAATATCTCCTCAAACTCAAGGTGGTGAAGAAGGTGATGTAGAAGAAGTCAGGGAGTACACATCTTACTAATGTTAGGATTCAGCACACAATCAAAACGAAATAAAATATAAAAGCTCGAAAAAGAAATTGAGACATAAGGTTTATCTTTGTTTACCCTCTAATAATGTCTATATTTAGTATATGATTCCACTATAATTAGTATGGTTTCTCCCTTAAACAATGGCTATATTTAGCAGATGATTTTATTATAATTAGCACATTGCACCTCTCTATTACATCACTCAATTATAAACGAAAGAGATAATATAGCAGTAATTATTCATGAATCCAAGCCTAAACTACCAATAAAATATGAAGTCAAACAGTCAAGCGATGGGGAGTATGAACTGCACTTAATGATCAAACAGTCAAGTAATGTGGGATATTTCAACACCCTATCACAAGCTGAATTAGGAGTGGCATGTGAAACTGACTCTAGCTCTTAGACCAAGTTGATAGTTGTGATGAGATAGAGAGAAATGGAATATTTGTACATTTAGGTTAGTTGCAATAGAGAATATATTAGTCTATTTATAGGCTTTATAGGATGACTATTCAAAGAAACAAAATACTGCAGCATCAAGCAAGATCAATCAAGAAAAATAATGCACGATGTTGAGAGATACTCTATCACAGAAAATGTGATTCACCCACCATTTTATGCTCTTCTACTGGCCGGGTAGACCAATGACTAGATATGCCCCCCGCCCCCACGCCGAAATAAAAAAAAACGGATGACTAGGACTTCAAAACTTCTCAATTTGGGGGCGATGGCCAATATTTGTTGTACTAATTTACAAGCCTTGGGCCCTAGTTGAAGATCTTGTTGGGTTCCAGCCCAAAGGACCTCATGGTTGCCCTTCTTTTCCTGATGAGCTCGTCGCACCAAAGTTTGCTAAATAAAGAAAGCTCCGGGGGAAATGATTGACTAAACATACATACGAAGGGATGAATCAAATCTTACATTTCATAATTTAGTTAATCTAAATCTTGAATATGGCTTATGCACTTTGGGAACGTTTTTTTTTTTAGTGAAATTGTTTTTCAGGAATTAGTTTTCCAGACTTTTACTCGTTTGGTCCGTCGAAAACGATTTAATCAACCAAAAATGCTTCACTGTTAATGGACAATTCACGTATAAAATTAGAAAAGTGAATTTCCAAATCTAAAAATGTGAAAATAGTTTCCGTAATTATTTCTCTCAAATTTTTAATAGTTTATTTTAATATTTCTTTAATATTTTGATTTTTCAACATTTTAACAATTTTTTTTTTATTTTTTTTTTGGTTCTCATATTTTCTTTTTCTTCTTTAGCGGTCAGTCGATGGCCTCAGCCATGGCTGGCAACACGTGGTCGAGCCTTGCCAAATCCTAGTGAGGCTTGACCACATTGGTAGCCTGGCGTGCTCAAGGTCACCCACTCAACATTGGCAAGGTCGAGCTTAGCCAAGGCCGATAAGCCTTGAACTTGCCAAATCTCAGCAAGGCTCCACCTTGCCTACCACATGGCGAGCTCGAGGCTTTGCCAAGTCCTAGTGAGCCTCGAGCTCGCTTGTGGCTGCTACTTGCCAATCGCAGTGGAGGACAAGGCAAGTGGCGGTGGACGATGTGGCGAAGGAGTAAGAAGTAAGGAGAAAGAAAGAAAGAAAGAAAGGGAGAAAAGAAAAAAAGAAAACATGAAAATAAAAATAACTTAAAAATTCAAATTTCTTTTTATTTTTTTTGCCTAAAATAAAGTCATGAGATTAAAATTACTTTTCAAATGAGAACCAAATACTAGAAAACATTTTCGGTCACATATCACCAAATAAAGGAAAACAAATCATTTTCATGGAAAGTAATTTCGTTTTTCTTAGAGTTCTGTGAGACAAACGCATCCTTTGACTTTACCAAAAAAAAAAACGCATCCTTTGACTTATTTAAAACACGAAAACACTTCAAATTTTCATAATATACAAATATTGATATGTAACGCTGCAATCATCATACATCCACTTGGTGATCACATTTCTCGTAACTAGTTTAAAATGAATACCTCTCGTCACCACAATCATAGAGCGGCAAACGCCAACGTCAAAGCATGTCCTATAAACCGGTTGCAACAAACGCCTCAGGCCTATTATCGACCCCCAAAAAATAATAATAAATAATAATAACTCCACCCGCGTCCGGTGGTGGACTCCCAAACGTGCCACCACCATCAGACCCCATCATAAGCCACGTTATCCTCCTATATCTATTTCCCTGGATAAACAAATCGCCATGCAAAGCGAGCGATCGTAACACGCCCTTTTCTCTACGTAGCATGGAGAAATTGACACGTGTATTTTCAAGTGAAGATATCTGGTCAATCGAAAAATTATACAATCACATTTTATCGTGGACTCAATAATACCTATAGCATATAATGGCTACAGTTTTTTATAATTAGACCATGTCACGTAGAGGAATGATTTAAGTGTTTCGTGGTGTCATTTGTTTTTTATTTTTTAATCGGCTAGTGGGTCTGAAATTTAGTGTGAGTTGGGGACCCTGAAGACAAGTGTTGGTTGTCACCAAGGAAAAAAACAAAGATTAAAGGGAAATGAGTGCTGGTAACTATAGCTAGTGGGATAAAAAGTTTCTGTGGGAAGAAAATTCAAATGGTCTTTTAGTATAAAGTTTACTGTGGTTAAAATCCTCCAGAAGTGCTCAAAGTGTCGTGGTAAATAATTCCCAATGAATGAAGTAACGCTATATTTTGTAATCAGGTTAAAAATTGAGATGTCATGTATTTTGTTCATGCCTGAAGTTGAAGGAATAAGAAAATGTCATATTTAGTGCATTCACAAATAAAGAGCACATGAGCCTATTAATAAGCTTTACAAATAAAATTATCTAAAGTAACAAAATATCAATCACATTCAATCAGAATTAATTAGAAAATTATACAAAATCTTCTATATTTAAGGAGATTTTTGTTATTTATATATATATATATATATATATCTACCATTCCCTCAAACTCAAGGTTATTTAAAAGAGGCTAAGTGTGGAAAAAAAGATCCTGCAAATGCCTAGGTGAATGTGTATTGTTGAAGATATTAGCAGTCTGTTTAGTGAATGAAGTAGAGAGAAGTCGAATAGTGCCACGAAGAATATGATATTGAATCAAATGACAATCCATTTCAATTTGCTTGGTTTGTTTGTGTGAAAATATCAATGTGTGCTATTTGAATAGCACTCTGTTGTCACAATAAATGATTGTTCTGCTATATTGAAGCACTCCCATATCTTCTAGTAGCCATCTTAACCACAGTGAGTCTAATGTCGAATTAACAGAGCTCGATATTCTTCTTCTATACTAGAGCGAGTCATAGTGGCCTAGTTCTGACTATGCTATGTGATAAGTGAGGTGCCCAAAAAGATGCTATAGCATCCTAGGGCACTACCTTCTTGCGAATCGTGCTCTGTTTAATATGATAATATGTATATAATACAAGCAAAGTGGAAGACTATAACATAAGACAATCAGATGGCCATACAGACATATAAGTGCAATCAGTTGACGTAGGCATAACGCCTAAAGGGGTATGGCATTTCTTAGGTTTCACCTATATACACATGCTCATTCACTAATAAGAAACTCTCGTATTCATATAATATACATCTTTAAACTTTCAGTTATTTACAAAACTGTCTGATAAATAGCTAGGAGAATAACTAACAGAATCATCTAGCCCCATCTATAAGCGCTATCGGCGAGCTCTAATTCTACCACTATCGACCATAGCTACTTATACCTAGATATCTAAAAAAACAAGTTCAAAAATAGAAGGTGTGCTAAAGGTTAAACAAGTATGACATATAAGGAAATGACTAAATTATCTAATTCATCATCTGATTTGGCAAAAATGTATTAACAATATCCAATTCCATATCAAGATTACAACAACCACAACAATCCACATATCAGTTACGACTACCCAGGGCCTCGAGATACTAGATTGTCAACCACATCAACGTACATGCAAGGAACTTCATGAACTCCTCCCATAATCCGCGATAGAATATCCACACATGGCCTTAGCTTCAATTTGTGTCGATTCAAAAATAATTAGGATGATCAGCCCATATATTCATGTTACCCATGACTAAGAACAACAGTTCAAGCCTCAAATCCAACATGCAAGCTAGTTTTTCTCATCCATGCAAGCACAAATTCCATTCAGAATACCTACAACTAAAGTCAGCAATTCGTGCCCAATCGAACAACCAACAGACCATCTAGTTGTAAGATTAGAGGTATACTTGCCTAAGATTGAAGCTTAGAGAAAACGAAACTCGATTTAACACTTGAATGAACTTGGGTGATTTGAGCAGGCATTGTGGGACTATTCGATGAGAGAAGTTTTGATCAGGTTGAGAGAGAGCAATTGAGCGAGAGGGAAGAGAGAATGAGAGAGTTTGATAGTGTTCTTGCAACCCCCAAATGAGGAGAGAGAAGATGTGGGGGGCTTTTATAGTGAGGTAGGTCAATGGAATGCTTGTTAAGGAAAACCCCGATTTCGAAGTTGACAAAACAATCTATAATATCTTATATCTAAGTTAATGCTGAAATACTTGTTTGCCAGATTATCTAAATGTGCAAGTTACATAGGATTGAATCTAGTAGAATAGGGTTAGACGATGTTCTGAGGGACTCAGATCCTGTATGGAAGCTCGAGACAACATGGAGCACGGTAGTATGAGAATTTTATGAATGAACCTCAAGCTCTCAAGCGAGTATTTGTGGTGACCTCGAAGGCGTCTCAAACTAATGCCCATTATTTCACGGTTCTATTTATCCAAATTGATCATCGTAGATAATAGCAGGGCACAACAACAAGGAAGCCACTCTAGTAGGAACAGATTATTCTTTCACCCCTATCAATCCGTCATCAACAAACCACAACATGCATACACACCGTCATTGGTTGATTATTATATATGAGCGTCTATGACACACCTAACATATAAGGGCATTATTACCCCGGTAGCAAACAACTATTTAATTCACCCACACACACCGCCTAAAGTCTGCTTCATTACCATTTATATCTTTAAAACCAGCACTAGGAACAAAAAAAATGACCATCAAAACATAACAATCTCCCCATCCAGTATTTTTCAAAAACAAAAAAAAAAAGAAAAATTTATAAAAAAAAAAAAAAAACAAAAAGAGAAACATAAAAAAAAAAAAAAAAAAAAAAAAAAAAATAATAAATAAAAACAAAAAAATAGAATACCCATCAAAGCTAAAAGATAAAAAAAAAAGAAAAAAAAATTAAACCAAAAAAAAAAAACAAAAAAAATATATATAAAAAAAAAAAAAAATAAAAAAAACGAACATCGAAAAAAAATAAGCAACGAGGAAAATAAGAAACAAAAAAAAAGAAAAGAAAACCAAACCTCTATAGGGAAAAATAAAAAAATTAAAAAATTGTTGAAAAAAAACAATCACTATCAAAGGACAAACTCCTAAACCTTGCCGCCACATACGCCGTACAGATCGTCGTCTACGATTCCATCTCTAGGGTGTAGACCCAAAAACGCGAGAATATCGTTCTGTGCTTGACCGAATCAAACTTGTACTCGCTATAAGCTATACCAACCCTCAAAATCCGCAATAACTTTTGTACCTTTTAAATAACGATACCAGCCAAGGGACTCTCAAAGCAGGATAGAAGACACTAGGGCCTACACGGTCATACCAAAAATTCCCTAAGCAATCCCTGTAAAATCTACGATCCACCCAGTCCAAAAAAAAAAATTGATATTGGGTGCTTGGTAGTGGAAGTCGTAGCGTAGCCTAGTATATCTAGTTTTCATCACGTCTAAAAGAAGCCCCTACTTGTTCAAAACCAACACTTTCAGATAGTTTTTTTGTTACCCACCACACTCAATGACTAACTACTTTGTCTATGGTAATCATCGTTATCATCCGCCTCAAAAAGTCAGTTCCAAAGGTAAATAACGGGTCCAAACCACTCCCCCCAAACAGATGGCCCCCCCCCTCTTCTTCTTCTCTTTGACAAAAACACTGTTGTTTGTAAAGTGGAGTGGGAACATCCATCTTTTCCCTTAGGCATGCCCCAGTCAGGAGCCAGAAGTCAGAGTATCAAAACCAAAGGGAGAAAAAAGGGAAAAGAATAAGAAAAAAGAAAGGGGGAAGGGGGTACCGTGTGGCTGGGGGAGGGGGTGGGGGGGGGGGGGGGGGGGGGGCCCTTCGGGAAGGGGGGGGGGGGGGAGGGGAAAACGCCTAGCGGGGGAGAACAAATGAAAAAAGATAAAAATCAAGGAAAAGAAGAAGATACAAAGAAGGAAACTATGGAGGCAATTCATAGTACAGAGTCGTCATGCAAGGTGACGTAGCCAAGTGAAAGGGCGGTAAGATATTTTGGAAAGGAAACAGCCAACCTATGATAGAGATTGAGTAGGGGTATGGGGTCGGGGGTGGTGGCATCGATCGTCAAGGAGGGGAGAGGAAAAACACCAAACTACCAAAAATAATGTAAACTATAAGAAAAATAGGGAATGTAAAAAAATAATATAAGAAAAAAAAAGGGAACAAGACAAGTCAGAAGACTTTTCTTTGCCGGTCGTCATGTGCCCCCCGCGCCCAGTCAGAAGTCCAGGCCATTCGTTGCGCGACGGGTAGGCAATCTTCTTTATTCCTGGAGGCATTCACCTCTGCTCTGGTGACCCAACGTGCCGGTTGGACTCGGGCTGGTACGGGGTGGTTGCTTTTGTTTGGTGCGTGAGGCTGTGAGCTTCCGGGGATATGGTTTGAAATACTAGGCGCATCCATTCTGTCTTCCTCCTTTAGCGGCGCCTAGTTGCTCGACGGCGATTCATTGAGGGCCTTACCCATTAAACATGGCATTTCTTTTTCGAGGGAAATATACAGATTTTAAGACCGGTAATTTTTTTAATGTCAACCCCCAGTTCCTATTGTTGTTACAGATGGAGCCGCCTTTTTGAATCATGGGAGGGCGCGTGGTGTGAGGGACGGAGCAGCCCGGAGAGCTTTGGTTGGGACAATTCGAAGTGTTTTGGGTAATTGTTTTTTTTTTTTGGATAAAGCAACAAATTTTTTTTTTTTGTGAAAAAGGCCGAACGCATAAGCAACGAGGCTCAAGAGGCTCGTCTTTTTAGAGCTTCGAGGTCAGGCGGCCCCAGCACTCTCCTTGGCAATCTATTTGCCCGCCGCCCACGGGGGAGGATCGGTTGTGTACTTAATGAACGGTAGGGTAGTGTGTCAAATTGTAAGATAAGTTCCTTCTATGAAAAGTTGGAGCAGCAGGCCGAGAGTCCGTCTGGGGTCGAACAGATATGTTAGTACTATATAGCGTATAGCCTTCCCATTGTTTGCTGTCTAATTTTTGCAAGGGGACGTTTAATATTGCAGATGACTTCGGGCCGACTTGAGACCTTTCTCAGATCACCACCACAACCTCACCGACATCAGTTCAAAAATGAGGCTATATGAACACAAGAAAGCCAAGTGCTATTTATGGTAAGACTTGAGAGGAGAAGGTTCCAGGGTTTCGGTTCTTGTATAATGAGCTTGAGAGAGGTGAGATGCTTGTTAGTATTCGTTGGGCGCGGTGGCGATTGGTTTTCGGTCGGGCGTTTTTTATTTTTTTGGATTTGGTCGAGGAGGGGTTTTGTCTCGCGTTTTTTTTTATATTGGATCTCCGTTTTACTCCAAACAAGAAACAAAAAAAAAGGGATCAAAAAGCACGGAAGGTACCCAGTAAGAACCCTTGAACACGAAGGAGGCGAAATGAAAATAAGACGGAATGGAGCAAAGGAAAAAGCAGACAGAAAAAGCAGAAACGCCGAACGAAATAAAAACAAAAAAATTAGAGGCAAAAAACGGAGGACGGAAATATGTGGCCAAAAAAAAAAAAAAAAATCAAAAAAGAAAAGAACAACAATAAAAAACACAAAGGACAAATAAAAAAAAAAAAAAAAGAAATAATAAAATAAACAAACCAAAAAATTTACACAACAACAAACACCAATACCCACAAAACAACCCAAAATATACTTATTATCCCCACAAACTCTCCCCAATAGAACAGAGCCGCAAGACGAACAAATTTGGGCGCA
>JAGVVM010007596.1:0-29310 GCA_019149425.1 Psidium friedrichsthalianum
AAAAATACCGAAAACTGTCAGTAGTCTCATATATGTATGAGTTGCATTAGACCCGACTCGCTTTTACAGTCGCATGCTGAATCGGTTTTTTAGTAATCCCAATAAAGAGCATGGGATGCCCCATTATACTGATGAGATATTTCAAGGTACGAAAGATTATATTCTATACTATTCTGGTTATCCTTAACTCTAGATGGATCTTCTGATGCCTCATGATGCTCAGAAATGGAAATAGTAATCCACAAGTGAATACGTATTCACCCTGTGGGTGGGGCTGCTATTACTTGGAATCCAAAAGACAGATTTTATCGCCTTGTCGTCTATGGAATCAAAACTTTTTGCTTTATTTCCGCTGGCAAAGAAACAGAATGTCTAAACAAATCTAATTTTAGATATTCCTTTGACCTCATTTGCAAATTATGTTCTTTAAGCAACCTATTCTGTGATAGATACAAGCACCTGTCCAAGTCGTCAAGAATACTTTCTTTAATTCAAAGAAGACGTGTGAGATTGAGACATTCATTGTTGAATTATCTAAAATAATAAGAGTTACACCTTTGGCGTCGATGTGAGATTGAAGGATAACATATCCGATACTCTCACAAAAGGTATGCCTAAAGATCGATTATTCAAACATGAGGAACATGGGTTAAAGACTTTGTTAGACTAGTCTTAATTACATTTGCTTACCTTCTAATTATATGTTTTAAATTATCGAATACTCTTCCCTTGTCCGAGGCACAGTTTATGTGTTTCATCAGCGCGCATGATTGCTGACTAATTTGAAAAGGGTGAGTTATCTTATTTCAATTGATGAAAATGTCTTTAAACCTAGTTCAAAAGTTCTATCTGAAAGCTGTGTTATTCCAATTTGATGATACAATCCGACGAGGTGGACCTATCCTTTCTGTGGTAAATGTTTCTCATTCAAAACTTGATGCCTAGATCATTTGACTTTCAGGAATTAGTAATTATGACATTCAAATTTAACAACAAAAATAGCTGTCTACGTATGACGCCTGTTGGTTTGTTCTTAATAAAATTTGATATTACATGACTAGTTTATTGTAATGATTTGAACAATTGGTCATGTTATTTGAAACTAGATAATGATTTTTCTCTTACAAACATACTTAAGTGTGATGGCTCTTTGTAAATCAATTGTTAAGTCTTTTCATAATTTATGAACTGACTTGATGCTTATGAACTAATATGATGCACACTTTATGACATCAATATATGTTTTTATCTGCCGTGATGGTTATGATGCCAAGGACATTCTTCTATGTAGAACTATATACTTTTAATAGAATTCAGATGATTGAATTCATGATAATATGAAATTTTATTTGATATTCTACAGAGGATGATAGAGATGGAGGAGAGCTTAATGAGTGGGATTCTGGCGAGGATAATCTACTTGATGAGATAATAGTTATATATATATAGTATATATATATATATAATATATAGATCATTGGAGTGTATGGGAACTCAACATTTCACTTGCAACTGCCCATTTTGATGGAATCTATTTACTCGAGATTTGCTTTTTACTATCTCTATTTTTTAAATATTATTGCATGTTGTTTTTTGTATTTTGTAAGGGCCTGGTGTGACTATTTTGACTAGCCTACTTATACCTGACTTGTTGTGATATGTTGTCGTGACTGGTTATTTTGAGATTTATTTTGGGTATTCTGATTTCAGAACATATTCACGATAAGGATAATTCACTCATTTGGATTGCAAATGATAATTAAGTTTTAATCTGAGTTGATTATCTTGGACCGAATATGGATGATTCATATTTATTTGAACATTACACTGATCACCATATTGGATGTGTTGTATGATGAACATAAGAGGAGATTATTGGATATATTGTTATATTGTTCCAAATAATATTTTCACATACAAGCCTAATAAGTGAAAGTGTCAATATTATGGTCCATATTAACTAGAGCCTACTAAATTTCATATTAACCCTAGGCATCTCCTAAGCTGGAGGTAACACTGTTGAGCATTTCAACTTGATGTCTCTTGATGTAATACTTCAAGCAACAAAAACGCTATCTATTCTCTCAAACCCATAATCTCCAACAATTAGCAGCCTATCTCTCTCCCACAGTGGATATATAACAGAGCATAACTCAGATAGCAGTCTCGATTATGCTAAAATGGCCAAACCAACTTCTAGAAAAAAGAAGCAAGACGGCTACAAGAAGCAGTAACCCTTCTCCCTTTGTATATATGTATATAGGAGTCTGGAATATTAGAGATCTTGGTGATCCCATGAAACAAGTTGAGATTAGGAATTTGGTCAAATCCAATAATCTTTATTGTATTGGCATCCTTGAGATTAAGGTACCCCTTCCCTTATTCACAAATATCCCATCTAGTTTGATGCCTAGCTGAATGTGGATTGCTAATTATGATTACTCCTATCGAGGGAGGATTTGGGTTGGATGGAATCCATTGGTTGCAGACTTTGTGGTCTCTTTCTCGTCTTCTCAAATTAGTCATGGTCACTTGCAACTCTTGACCATCAACAAGGCCTGTTGTCTATCTGTGGCATATGCAGAGCACATCTTTGTGTCTAGACGAATTCTATGAGCTAATCTCATTCAAACCAATGCGGCCTTGGTTGCATCTCCTTGACATATTTTGGGGATTTTAATGCTATTAGGGACCTCTTAGATAGACTTGACAGTTCTACTTGTTGGCTTCCTTCTTTTAATGAATTTGGTGAATGCCTCGTTCAAGCAGCTTATAGGATCTCAAATATATAGGCCATAGGTTCACTTGGTCTACCTCCTCAGGTGCTACTCGTTAACAAAGGAAGATTGGCTGGATCTTTGCTAATGCTCAATGAAATAGTGATTTCTCCTTCTCCGGGCTTCCTTTTTGGCTTCGGGGGTATCCAACCACACCCCCATGATCATTAAAATTATGGCTCCCCCCCCCCCCCCCCCCCCAAAAAAAAAAAAAAAAAAAGAAATCAATAGGCCTTGCAAGTTCTTTAATTTTTGGATGTCGCACTCCTCCTTTATGACTATGGTCTCTTAGGAGTGGGATCTCTAAATGAATGAAACTCTTATGTTCATTCTTTGCTGAAAGCTCAAGGTACTTAAAGGCCTGCTTAAACAGCTAAACCTATATTTAATCGTTCTCTGATATTTTGGCTAGTCCATCTGAAGACAAGAATGCCTTAACCTCCATTCAAGACTCTCTTGTTCTACATTCACTTAACTAGCTATTGGTTAATTAGGAAAGAAACTAGCTGCAAACTTTCTCGGATCTCTATCTCCAAGAGGAATCCTTCTATAAGCAAAAGTCTAGGGTTCAATGGCTTAAGGAAGTAGAGCTAAATACCAAGTATTTCCACCATTCTGTCAATAACAGACATCTTCATAGTAGAATCCTTACTATTGTGGACAGCTTGGGAAATCTCTTTACTGCTCTGGCCTCGGTCAAGCAGCATATTGTCTCTTATTTTGATGGCCTTCTTGCTCCCACTATCCTACCTTCTCGGCCATCTATCCAAGAATTGCAGTCAGTTATTGAGCACCCCTTGATGCTAATTAGGTTTGGTTTCTATCATAGCCTATTTCGATATTGAGATACATAATACCATGTTCTCTTTAGCTTATGGTAAGCCCCGAGGCCTGATGGCTTCAACATTGAATTCTGCAAATCCACTTAGGATATTGTTGGGTTGTCGATATTGTTGTCTGTCAAGGATTTCTTTGAGTCTAGTAATTTGCTTCAGAAGACTAATGCTACCATTCTTTCTCCAGTGCCTAAAGTCCCTAACGCTACCACCATGACTGACTTTAGACCTATTACCTATTGCAATACCATCTACAAATGTATTACGAAGATTATGGCTAATAAGATCGCTTGTGTTCTTCGGTTCTTATTAGCCCTCCTTAGAATACATTTGTTAAATATCGCCATATTAATGATAGTATTCTTCTAGCCCAGGAACTTTTTTGTGGCTTTCACCATGAGCCGTTCTTGCCTAAGTGTGCCATCAAAGTTGATTTTTGTAAGGCTTATGATACCGTCGATTGGGAGTTTTTGGAGCTAGTTCTACAAGCCTTCGGTTTCCCCATGGTGCTGACTCAACTTATTATGACTTGTGTTCGCACTCCCAAGTTTTCTATCTCTATTAATGGAGAGCTTTATGGTTTCTTCTCTAGTGGAAGAAGCTTCAAACAAGGGGATCTTGTGTCTTCATATCTCTTTACCTTTGTTATAGAAATATTTACGGGCATCCTCAATTTATAGACTCGTCAGTCGAGTTTCAAATTTTACCAAAGATGCAAAGCTACTTGACTCCCTCATTTATTCTTTGCCGATGATATTCTCCTTTTTACTGAGGCAAATCTGTCGTCCATCCTTTTGTTAAAAGTAGGTCTCGATATTTTTTTCGACTGGTCTGGGCTTAGGCCTAATGTGACCAAGAGCGAGATCTTCTTTTCAAGGGCTCAGAGGAGCTTCTAGGCCAGCTACTCTCTACTCTCGGCTTCCATGAAGGCACCTTGCCAGTCTGGTAGCGTGGAGTTCTCATTATTGCATAAAGACTTAGCAAGGTTGAATGTCTTTCTTTGGTGAAATCAATCACCGCTGGAGCCCAATCTTGGTCTTAACGGTGTCTCTCTTTTGCTAGCCACCTTCAACTTATCAAGTCAATAGTTCGTGCTATCCATGTTTTTTAAGCAAGTTTGTTTATCCTTCCTAAATCTGTGTTACCACATCGAGTAGATTCTTAGGCAGTTTCTCTAGAAAGGCTCGGAACTTAGCGTAGTCGGTGCTAAAGTTTCTTGGGACAATGTTTGCCTCCCTAAGGAGGAAGGGGGTCTTGGCATACGTAGACTTATCGATTGCAACCAAGCAGCTATACTCAAGCATATTTGGATCCTCTTTGCGGACAATGAATCTTTATGGTGTAAATGGATTCATTGGATGGATTCATTGGATGTTTCTGAACAACAAGAATTTCTAGATCTCCACTAAACTGGCTTCTTGTTCTTGGGCTTGGAAGAAAGTTCTTGATCTTCTCTTGAATACTTAGCATCTCTTCCGTTGGTAGATTGGTAATGGTCGCATTGCTTCTTTTTGGTTCGACTCCCGATACCAGAGGGGGCCTCTCAACAAGCTTTTTTTTCTGATGTGGATATCTATTGATCAGGTATTCCTTGGAAAGCTATGGTGTCAAATTTTCTACCCACAACCTCCCCTCTATCACAAGTGACGGCCACCATTGCATCTTGACTTGAGCCTCTTCCTTCTCTTGATCCTCGGAGAAATGATCGTCTTCTATGGCTTGGTCATCCTTTAGGAGTCTTTTTTTATTACCAATGCTTGGAATCTCATCCGTTGCAAAGGGCAGATTGTGCCGTGGCACTCCTTTATTTGGGATCGCTTTATTGCTCCTCGGTACTCATTTCACCTATAGCTTATCACTCTAAACAGATTGCTAACTCTTGTTGCTCAGCTACAAGAGGATTGCGAATGGTACATGTGCTTTTTGTAGATGCAGGACGGATTCGGTTGACCATCTCTTTTTTGAATGCCGCACCACTACTGCCCTCACTCTGTTCTGGGCATCCAAGTGCAATCTTGCTTGGACAAGCCGTTGTTGGTGTAACAATCTCCAATGGGCTATGCAGCACATCCGTGCCCAGCACTTCTACCAGATTATGGCTCGATTTTCCTTCGGCGCTTTGTGTCACATGATTTGGCTTAAAAAAACCACATCTTCTTTCGCAATCAAACTCATTTCTTGCTAGCTCTTAAAAAGCATCTCGAGAAGGTTGTCCAAGACAAGGCCTTGACTCTTAAACATGTTGACAACACTCTTTGAAACCGAAGGATACAAGCAAGCCAGGGCATTAATCTACCGGCTTTTGTTTGAGCCTCATTTTCTCAATCTAGTCCAGTCTGTTTTACTCTTAAGTCATGTGTTTTTGCCTCTTCTTTCGTTGTGTATTTACTTTGGGTTACACCATCCTTTTTGTTTTGAACCCATGACAACCTTACACCCGTAGTTACATGTCCTGTTGTCACTACAAGTGCAAGGCTCTCCTTGTGGTGTCAGGTTTTGTCTTGTAAATCTACGCTTTGTTTGATTTATACATATCTTACCTTACCAAAAAAAGAAAAAGAAATAAATGAAGATGACTTCTTGGGTCTTGTCGAGAAGCCGATAAGTCAATTGTAGAGAAAGTGCTCTTGGTATTATATAACTGACTACTAACCACTAGGGGTGATTGGTTCTCGGTCTAGTCCAATTCCTCTCAAGAACCGAAAGCTAGATTGGTGGTCCCAGTTTTTATTTTTCAGAACTGAGGACCGGACCAATGGTCTTGAGATCGGACCGGACCACAACGACCGATCTGGTCTAGTTCTCGGGTGGTCCAATGGAACTGGTAAATGTTCAATGTCTCATGATATCCCTAAACAACACATCAAAGAAAAAAAAATTATAACGGAGTAATAAGGTTCCAAAATCAACATAGCTTGCCAGCTGACATTAACATAATGCAAAAAACACCGGTGCCTCTCCAATACCATGATTCCAATTTTTTCCGAATCTGTAGGACACAGAGCAGTAGTGCCATGGAATCTGTGCTCCATAGCATAGGTCAAAATTCAACCTTTTCGTCCGGAGGTTTCACCCCAGAATACTGGATTTGGACACTTCAGTGGGAATAACGTGGGCATTGGCCATGACAGGCCGTGCTCCCTAACTCTGCCTTAAACCATTGACCCGGGTATCAGATTGAATGGTTCTGCACCGTGATTAGATCTTTCTCAGCAGTTTTCCTCGAGTCTTAGGAGGATGATAATTGGTGGGTAACTGGACCAGAGTGAGAAGTCATGTAAGTCACCATGCAGCCCAAAGAACTATGTAGATGCTTATGTTTTTCTCATTCCATGAAAGCTGATGCCAATTATCATCCACCAAATAAAATCTACAGAAACATTAGGGATATGTTTAAGAAATTACCAATAAATAAATAAATAAATAAATCTTTCGGTCTGGTCCTGTAACCCTAAAATAGGGAACCGGACCATCCGGACACCGGTTCCAATTTTAAAAATTGCGAACTGGACCGCCGCTCTCTAGAACCGGGATCCGTCTTGGTTCGGTCAGTCCGACTTGCTCACTCCTATTAAGGAGTGCCTGCCACCTTGTAACTCTTAAGAATATTCGAAGCATCATGGCCACGAAGAGGGCAAGTGATCAGGAATCACCTGAAAATAACCATACAATCAGACCAAGAGCACAAGTAGACTCATCAAGAATGAATGGAAGGAAAAAGAAGGGATGAAGTAAGCATGCATGACGAACAGTGCCCACCATATGAACCAGAATCAACTGTTAATCTTGGGGCTGTGATGGATACATGTACTCTGCAGATGTAAAAAGATTGACTCAGTTATTTGGGGTCATCATTCGATGGCTGAATATTTTATGAGATCCAAATTACAAAGAGAAATTGGCCATAGCTTTCGGAGACAGGACATCCGTGAGTGCCTTGGTTGGTTCCCAGCAAAGGCAGCTTTCGATGTCGGCATTAGCTATATTGGAGAAGACGGCTATTGGATGCATGATACGATGAACAACGAGAAAAAAACAACAAAAACGAAGACAAATGGATGTTCTGTTAACGTTACTATTTCTTCGTTTTCTATCCTTTTTTTTTCCCTGGGAGTACTACTACTTAGATGCTGCTATGAAGAAGGTGGTTGCAGGAAAAATGCACCAACTTCTTACCAGATGAAACATAAAGGGAGGCGATATTTCTTTTGCTTTCTCTTAATTAGTACAGTTTCATTCTTGCTCAAGGGGCTCTTGAAGTCCAGCATCTGGACTAAATGACTTGAAACCAGGGCAAGCTTCTATTTTCGGTCATTTTCCAGGAAACTGACAGGGGAAATCAAATTACTACTTTGTCAAGAAATTACGGGCACCAATTTGATTTCCTCAACAAAGTTGGGCCAAGTGGGTATTCTCATATTTCCCCACAATTGGAACTTTTCACTTTAACTGGTCTACAATAGCACATTTTTGTCACAGTTCAACTCTTGTCGAGCATCACCAGACTGAGCCAAACCAATGGATCTCACCAAGAAATCCATCGGAATTTCTGTGGGAGAGACAGACCCTTGCAAGTGCTTACCAAAATGATATCTCACTTTGGAACTCTGCAAAACTTTCCCACTGCCCTGAGCAGTCAATGGAATGGTACCTAACAAGTTGAATGGCCCATGTTTAGTGCTTGGCAATTTAAAAAAGAGACACAATTTCAGGACACCCAAAAAGCGCGTGTCAATTATAGACCAAGTGTTCACACAAACCCCCTATGCATTGTCCCACGTCCAGACAAAAAACCAGAGAGGGAGGGCAAAGACGAAAGAAAAACTATGTGATGTAACCAGAGCTTTTGGTGCAGTTGACCTTTGAGGTGGGGAATAATGGGGAATGCTTTTTGTATTTGTCATTTTTTTCCACAAAGCTGTTGAGTGATGTTTCATCATGGCAAGGCTATTTTGGCTCCATTCTCAACCCCCCTCCCCTCCACTAAGCATAAAAGGGCTAAGCTCTCACATTCAAACACTACCTCAGAATCAAACAGCAAGAAGAGAAAAGAGAGGGAAAAAAAAGTTTTATCAGCAAATGTCTCTTCCTTTCAAGTCCTCCCTTATCATCCTCCTCATCTTTTTCCATGCATGTCTGGGTGAGAAAGAAGGCCCTGCAATTAATTAGGAACTCATTATCTCACAAATTATGTGGATTCTCAATAATGTTGACATAGAACTCTCCTTTTTCTGTTCTCGTAGGCAATAGCGAAGGCATCGACAGTGCAAAGTCACTGAGATCTCCAAGCGGCAAGGTAAGAAATGGCCACGTGCATGCAAAGATTACTTAGCATTTGGGTCGGTACAAAATCCTTTCTTTCACATTTGGTGCACCTTCAAGGTCGCGATATGGCGTGCTTTCGCACACAAAGGAGACCCTTTTGCTTCATTTTCCTTTGGTAGTAGATGAAAAGGAGTTGCCTGGGTTCTCACCAATGGAAAGACTGAAATACATGTGGCGAGAGTAACATGACTGTCTGATTTGCTTGGAAACATGAATGACTTGAAGGAACATGAACCTTGGGAAGAAAAAGTCGGATCTTTTCCTTATCTTATGCGATCCTTCGCATTTCAAAAGACACCTGGTTAATTCGCATGGAAATGTTGTCACAGGGCTATGTTGCGGTGAAGGTGAGGAAGCTCATTGGACTGGAAGCACTGCTGGACTATGAACCTCCAGGAGCTAATCCTGCTCATGATCCACGCAAAGGTGGTGGAAGAGGCAACCCTTGAACAAAAACCCACCAAAAATCTATCTATCTATCTTTGTGTGTGTTGTCTAATATAAGCACCTATGCATTGACTGTTTAACGTGTCATGATGATGAGAGAGAGAGAGAGAGAGAGAGAGAGAGAGAGAGAGAGAGAGAGAGAGAGAGATAGGCTTTGATGCTGAAAATGGTGGAAAATGGATTGATAAAGTTAAGCTTGTGCATTGTGGTATTTATGCGTACGGTGGAAATATATTGTGTTCTTATATTTACATTACTTTGTGATGGTTCTATGGTCGTATTGAAGAAGGGAAATAAATCTTCATCATACTGATTGTTATCGAAGTAATTTACGTGCATATCAGTCAGAGAAAATGATACGCATTTCCCATAAACAAATGCGTCGCACATTCACTCAGGAAATGATCGACCGCGTTATTTCTCAATGAAAGATGGATGTAATGATTTGCCAGTGCAACAATAAAAGCACGTAAGTCCTGAGAAACAAACTGTGTGAAGCTTAAAAGGAGAAAGCTGCCAGCATTTCAGGTTGTCCGGCTGAGGTCCGCAATGGACTTTTCTCTTTGAGGGATGTCCCAAATAGACAAATGTCATGGGTCAGCAGATTTCAGCAGCAGAATCAATCCATGCGGCACCTGGTGATCTGGGAATATGCCAAGCCAGCCTTTCTTCTCACGTTGCTCCCAAGAACAGTATAGCGAACAGTGTCCTTGCATCAGGTCATACTACGCCTAGCTAAGTTCAGACATCTAGTTCATCGAATGAGATGAGTAAAACACTTTAGGTTCCACACTCGTATATATTAAGCTTGTAATGGTACCTTGCAATTCAAAAGTTTCTCTATGGCTAAAGAATGACCACGTCCTTAGGCCAATGTAGAAACATAGATAGGGTTGACTCGAATGCTCCTGGGCATTGAGGCTTCCTTCTTGCATTCGAAGCAGTACTAGAATGAGTTTGTTCCCTATTCGACAACCACGCCGCTTCCATTCTTCAAGGTCTAAGTGTACGTTGTGGAACTGACAGTTCTTACACAAAATAAATCTCAAAGGCATTCTTATCATTTGGTAGATCCAAGTCCATGGCCTATTCCAGGTTCACTCAGAGCTTTAACAACTAGTTTTGGCCTATCATGACCTCATTAGAAGAGCGGCATTAGCTCCTAACTAGTTTATACACAGAAGGCTAATCCCACCTTCAAAGTTCCCTAGAGATGTAGCTTTCTATTCTAGAACTCTTAGTACAAATCGCCTTAACTAGTTATATCTTCTCCTTTGCATTGCTTATTCACCATGACAACACCAACAAGCTTCCACACACAAAGGTTAGACGAGTGGGGAGGAGTGGGGATATAAAACTTTCGGTCCATCGCATCGTACACTCATATAGATGGAGACTCAGGAACATATGGTCTCTCCCAAACTCAATTTCGAAACATCCCCATTGCGAGTTGTTCTGTCACTTCCCTATGCTAATGTACCATCAACGCCATTGCGGAGTCTTACATGGATAGCAGGCGCTTGCCCAACAGAGCAACTCCTCTACATTGGTAACTTCTTTCGAGCAAAGTTCGTTCATGCTACTTCGGTCACTTGCGTCTTTGACAAGTGTGGCACTTTTAGCCAACTGCGCCTTTTGGCAGCACTCTCTTTCGCCTATTAAGCACTTCCTACTCCCATCCAACCAATGGAGGTTCTCCCCTTGTTAAAAATATAGTAGCAAACCCATCTTGAGATTCATTGAATTGATCTAAGAACGTTATTCCATTTCAGTGAGGAATTGATTTCTTGCCTTGCCATCATTGGCATCCCAGAAACTGGTCGAGAGCCACACTTCATCCAAGTGTAGCCACTTTGGCGATTCACTCTCCACCCTCATGGACCAGCAGGTGGACCACAAGCCCTGCGCTACCATTGTCATCTTAGAAGCTGGTCAAGAGCCACTCCTTGTTCGAGCATGGCCGCCTCGGCGATTCATTTTTTGCCCTCGTAAGACTGAGTGGACCACAAGTTTTCTACCAACTTGCTCACTTACTAGAGGGACTCTTGCACTGATACCAAGTTGTCATGGGCTAATAGATTTCAATTGCGAAATCAGCCCATGCGGCACCTAGCGATCTGGGAACACACCAAGCTAGCCTTCCTTCTCATGTTGCTCCTAAGAATAACACGGCAAATAGCGTCCTCACATCAGGTTGTACTATGCTCAGCTAAGCTTGAGCATTCAGTCTATCGAGTGAGATGAGCAGAACACTTTAGGCACCACAATTAGTTTCGGCATGTCATGACCTCATCAAGAGAGCGGTGTCAGTTTTCAACCAATTTGTATATGAAAGGTTAACCCCGCCTTCAGAGCTCCCTAGAGATGTGTCTTTCTATCATAGAACTCCTAGTACAAACTGCCTTGGCACCACTCCCACGAACCAATTGTACCTTCCATTCTGCATTACTCACTCACCATGATGATACCAACAAGCTTCCAGTCACAAAGGTTAGATGAGTGTGGGAGGAGTTGGGATGTGGGACTTCCGGTCCATTGCATTGTACACATGCACAGATGGACGCCTAGGAACATCCGGTCCGTGATACAAACGTCTGAATCTAAGTTGCTAGCGTGAGGATTTCATGAGTGGGATCTAATTCTTTTCCACATTTTCAATACATAGTGTCCATCATACATATTGTCTGAATTTCTTTCGCGATTTTCCCTTGGTTTTATCTTTCTCGAACTTCTCATTTTAACGAGCCAGCCATCCATTCTAATTCAAATTAATCCCTTCTGAACTCTCTTTGCACCAAACTTATCGGGATATTCCAAGAAGACACTTGTTCATCGAGTTGATATGCAAATATCATTGGTCGTCTCCTAAGTAGCTCGCATCTCGTCCTCCAGTTTCGACCAAGCTGCAAACCCTAGTTGCCGAAATCAAGAAGTGCTGCCCAAAAAAAAAAAATCTCAAAAAAGAAGTCCAGAGCAGACTTAGACAAGTCTCTGAAAAGTTGATGACAGCTCTCAAGAGAATGATGACCTCGAAGTAAAATTCTCATCTGCATCAAGGAAAGGAGATGAATAATGAATATATGTGATGGGGAAGCGAAGATATAATTGTTTCCTGAACGGAGGAATGACTCTCAAAGACTGCATTTTTATATGGTTGATTGCTCTGAAAGCCAGTCAGCGAGATGGGAGACATGCACTGAATTCGGGCCAGAAATGACCCACAGCCACCACCATCTTTAGTTCATGGAAATCACATGAAAAGGTATCTATATTTCTTTTTATTATCGGTCCAGCAAAAGAAGTATATAAAGCTTGTCGTCATTATTACACCCTTGTACCCAACTTCAAATTGATTACCCATTAAACCTGTTTAACTTTATGATGCAAGGAGGATTATCTCTAAGATCGAATCATGCATGGTCGAGAAATTTTTGGTGGGCCATTTTAGCTTCCTAAGAAAGTCTATGGCAAAAGTTATGATGGACCCGATTCTTCGCCTTTTCGTGCAATAGCGATGATATGGTAAATTTTAAAATTAATATTTTTATTTTTATTTATTTTCTTCCCTCCTTCCTCTGTAGTTGCCTACCACAAGCGAGAGTCGGTGATCAGCCACAGGAAAGAGGGCTCGCTTCGCAGGGGCTAGATCACTAGAGGCTGGCGAGGTCACCTTGCCACTGTTTGGCAATGGTCAACCTCGCCGGTCTCAAGCGAGGCTTGCCATCGCTAGAACCGTAGCCTTCACTTTCTGCAGCTTTGATCTCGCAAGTTTTTGCTTGGCCATCGTCGATGCACCTCAAGTGTTTGTGAATATGTCTCCTTTACTTGCAACCCCACATCCTCCTATCTTCCGCTCTAGTAGAGACATCGTTTCGCCAACCTCAGGCAATCTTGCCCCTATGAGGCGAGGTCAGCCCTCACTAGATTCCAACGAGAGGCGCGAGGCTGACGAGTGCAGAGGAAGAAGGGAAGAAAGAAAATGAAAGAATAAAAAAGAAAAAAATAACAAATAATTTAAAAAAACAAAATACTATTAAAAATTACTACGTCGGCATTGGCAGCACCATGTCAGCGCCGGCTAGCCAAAATTGGGTAGATGGATTAAATTGACACAAATGAAGAAGATTTAGGATTGAATTGGCACAATTGCAACATGTTTAGAACGTTTTTGGTAAATTTTCCTTAATCCAGGAAAATTGTACATAAGATACATGCTTGTTCTACCCTGCTTGCCGATGGGGCTAGACCGATGACCTTGTTTATCTCGGATTTACATGGTTCTTGAATTGGGTAGTCACGCTGTCCTTCAATATCCGGTGGCTAGGAATGGTATGACCACTTCATGAGATGCTGAGCACTAAATACAGGTTGAATTAGACTGCAATGTTGATGAAATTCTAACCTTGCACAAAGGTTAATTCTTGGATGGTGAGAGCTTGTCTGAATTCAGGTCAGTCGGAACATGCATGGATGTTGACCATCAAAAGGGCTTACGGGCGATGACGGGCCAGAAGGGAAAAGGAAAATGGGGGATCCATTGGGCTTCATCTTAAGATGTAGTTCTGGACTGGCCTTTTCTGGTCAGGTAGTCCGTTCTTTCTATCAAACCCAGTGTGTTGGGCACGTTAACCTTTTCTTTTCCCCTGCTAGATAGTCGATTGATACATCAAAGATTAGTAAATTTCAGATGACATCAGCTTAATTATAGATCTAGGAATGACTCCTTTTTTCAATGTATATGAAAATTTCTCTAGTCCATCCCTTTATACATGGATAGTTACTCGTCTTTCGTGACTTGATTAAACATTTCACATTTGGTAATAACACGTTCAGACACAGTCAAATTTTGTACGTTAATGCGTTATCCCTTTATGACCTGTTTGCTGGTGCATGGGTTTTCAAAAGACATAATAGGATTAATAGATGTGTTGTATTTGGATTAAAACGAATAAATCATTTGTCACCCTTTATATTAGAAGTTGTCATTGGATGAAATCGATTTGGGCCTAAATTTTCGCTTAAGTCTATGAAATTTTTCAGGGCAGTCCAAGCTTTATCGCTAATTGCCCGTGCACAAGGCCAACCCACAAAAGTCATCAGGCCCTAATGGCAGGTTTGTGGGCCGTCAGATCCATGATCAAGTCTAACAGGTATGGAATTATCTAAAATGGAAATATTTAAAGGATATGTGTTTCCTTCAGAGGAATTGTTCCTTCGATGACTCTTCTAGTTAGTGGGTTTACAAAGATGGACATCACCTTCATCTGTACTTTGTGAAGTTTGCATGTGGTAGATATCTACGAATCTCAATCAACCGATCAGAGAAGAGATCGAGAATGAAGGAAACTACAACCGTTCACTAATGGACGAAACCGTTTCATGGGCAATGTGGTAAACATAAACAATACGATCAAGAAGGAGTATTTGATACACTCGGAGTTTCATCTTAGTTTCGACTCGTTCGAGCTCTTAATTATTGGATAGACACGCATTGAGCTTGGGCCAGAAATGACCCACGACCACCAACATCAATAGTTCTTGGAAGTCACATGAAAAGGAATCTATTTTATTATTATTATTATTATTATAATTATTATTATTATTATTATTTGTCCTGCAAAGAGAAGTATATAAAGCTTATCGTCGTTATTACACCCATGTACCAACTTCAAATTGACTACACATTAAACCTGCTTAACTTTATGATGCAAGGAGATTTATTTCTAAGATTCAATCATGTATAGTGGAGAAATTTTTGGTGGGCCATTTAGTTTCCTACGAAAGTCTATGGCAAATGTTACCGTGGACCCGTTTCTTCTCCTTTTCACGTAATAGCGACCGTATGAGTATATAATACGGGGAATATTGCACATGACAGACATACTTGTTCTACCCCGCTAGCCGATGGGGCTAGACCGACCGCCTTGTTAATCTCGTTCTTACATGATTAGTAAATTGGGTAGTTGGGACTTCCTTCGAATGTCCGGTGGTGAGGAACGGGGTCTCATAGTTGCGCCTAAGGAGGGGTTGGCTGCGCGGATTGTACCTACGATGCTAGGTATGTAAGGTCCATGAGATACTAAGCACTAAATACAGGTTGAACTACACTGTAATGTTGATGAAATTCTAATCTAGCACAAAGGTTATTCTAGACTCATCAAACAAGGGTGTCAAGTCGTTTGGATCAGGAAAAAAAATGGTCCGACCCAAATTGACTGATTTAACTCATTCTCAAGTGATATAAATCTAATGATTCATACCTGACCCGATCCATATCCTTAAAAACACTTCTATATTTAACCAAATCTATGAAAATTAATTCTCAAACTGAGGTGAGAGCACAAATGGAGTGAGCTCGAGAACAAGGAAGGCGAGAGAAAGTCATAGAGGTAGGTTGAGTCTAAATAAGTTATAAATCCATTTACAATAATATTTTTTTAAGGGCAAGAAAATTATCCAAAAAGTTACAAACTTATTGTACTTTTGTAATTCAATCTAAAACCTTTTAATTTTGCCAATTTAGTCCTAAATATTTTCAAATTTTGTCAATTGAGTTCATCTGGCCAATCTTGATTGGAAATGTTAATATGGAGGCCACTGCCTATCAACACTAACGTAGATGATTTTTTATATTTTTTAATTTTAATTTTCTTTTTCTTTTTTTTTTCCTCACTTTTTTTTTTTTTTGCTATGACTGGGGAGGGTCACTAGGGCCTTCGCAGGCTACTAGGCGAGGGTCGTCAGACTCTTGTTGGCTGCCAACGACAGGTGAGGAAGCCTTATCCACGTTTGAGCAGGGTTGTCTGCTTGCGATGGCCCTCGCTAAAACCACAATGAAGAAAATAGGGAAGAAATAAGAAAAAATAATAATAATAAATGATAATAAATTTATAAATATATTGTAATGTTATTAAAGATTGTCTATGTTAATGTCGTCGTGCCACATAAGACGGTCAAAATCCACATCGCCAATTTCTTACCAAAATTAACCTGATGGACTTAATTGGCAAAACTTAAAAATTTTTATGACTGAATTGAAAATTAAAAGGTTTAGTACTGAATTGACAAAAGTGTAATATGTTTAGAACTTTTTTGGACAATTTTCCTTATTTAAGACTTTACCATTTTAAGCCCATATATGGCCCATTTACTTAAAACATAACTACTCCATATAACGTATCGGCTCATCAATATGGGTGAATTAATGGGTTTATGATCCATTTGATAGGTCTAGTTAATTCTTTGATGGTGAGAGTTGTCTTAATTAAGGTCAAAATGAACATGCACGGCTATTGACCATCAAGCGGACTTCGGTGATGGGCCAGCCGGACAAAGAAAATGGGTATTCCTGGGGCTTCATCTTACATTGAGCCTATCATTTTCATATTTTTGGGCACGTTAACCTTTTTTTTTTACCCTAATAAATATTCGATTGATATATCATAGATTTCTAAATTTCAGATGATATCTGCTTAATTGCAGATCTAAGAACGACTTCTTTTTTTTTAATGAATATGGGAATTTCTATAGTTGATCCGTTTATACATGAATTAGTTACTTGTCTTTCTCGACTTAACATTAAACATTTCGCATTGGTAACGACACGTTCAGATACATTCAAATTTTATATGTTAATGCGTTATCCCATTATGACCCGTTTTCCAGTGCTCGGGTTTCACAAACATAATAGGATTAATAGATGCGTTGTACTTGGATTAGAACACCTGAATCATTTGTCGCGCCCCATATTAGAAGTTGTCATTGGATGAGATCGATTTGGGACTAAACTTTTTGCCTAAGCCTATGAAAGTTTTGGGTCAGTCTGGACTTTCTCACTAATTTATCCTTGCCCAAGCCCATCCACAAGAGTCATTGGGCCCTTGTGGCAGGTTTGTGGGCCGCTAGATCTATGATCAAGTCTAACTAATGCGGGTTATCTAGAATATAATATCTATTAAGGGCACGTGTTTCCTTAGGAGGGAATTTTCCTTTTCGACCGCTCTTCTGGTTAGTGGGGCTACAAAAGATGGACATCACCGACATTTTATCCTCTGTCAAGTTTGCATGTGGTGGATATCCAAGAATTCTCAGTCCACCGATCATAGATGTGATCGCAAGAAGAAACCAAGAATCGAGGAAGCCACAACCATTCCCGAATAGACGACGCCATTTCACTAGGCAACACAGTAACATTAATAACATGATTAAGAAGGAAAATTTTAGACATTTGGAGTCCCATCTTATTCTCGGCTTATTCGAGCTCTTAATTTATCGTATAGATAGTCCACCAAATCGCAGATTCGCGACTTTTAATTATTGTGATTAAGAGGCGGGGCTGATGGGGTGCAGACGTGTGGATTTGTTTGGGGTTGGGGGGGGGTGTTTAGCTGACCTAAGCTCTTGTATTTAGATCGAAGGGGATAAATCATGACGTGAAGATCAAGGCACGCAATAAACATCGCATGATTTTCGCCTAACCTTTCTTTAATTAATTATTTTTTTAAAAAATAAAATTTATTTTGGGGCATGATTTAATGGTTAATCAAATGGATGTTCTCCTTTAGCACGGTCCAGCCCCTTCCAAACATTTGGTGTGGGGTGCCCTGTTTGGATGCCACTTGCACCTAATGCTCGATTGACCATGATGGTTACATCATTCCATTGCTTGTTTATTATTATTATTATTTTGTGTGTACGTGCACTTAAAATAAGATAATCCAAAATTTGAGAAATGTTCAATTTATTAGTTTTTGGGTAGTTTTGCTGGTTTACTTCTCCATAAAGAACCTGTTGTGATAACTTGACAAACACTCACAATGCGAGATGGTCGGGAGCAGATCATTGGATTAATTATGAAAGTAGAGTTTGATTCAATTTCTGGATAGTAAATGCTGTGTCCATAAGTTATCATAAGAAGCCGAGATGTGTCCTTTAATTGCCATGCAATTATTAGGATGAATCTACACGAACAGAATGTCAAGAAAATAGTTTTACAATATAAATCTTGAGTGATTTTTCAGAAATCAAGAGAGGGGACAAATTAAGTTGTAGGGTCGGCAAGAGTCTGGTCATTGCAAATTTCTAGATTTCTAGGAAGCTAAGCTCTTTGATGTCATAATCTTGTCATGCCTACAAGAGGTGTCGGAATCTAACCGATTCACTGGAGATGCAAGGCTCCGATGTCGTGATGGTCGATCGAACATCATGTGCTAAATGCAATGGACACGTTGAGGGGAGATTGGTTTGGCGCAAAAAGATTTTTGCCATATTTTGTTTAAAAAAAAAGAGAATGACGTGCTGATTGTTAGTATTATTACAATATTTATTTTCATGGTCAATGGGACATCGATTCGGACAGGTGCCAAAACTTTAAGTAGCACGAAAGGGTGTAAAAAAAAAAAAAGCGAAAGGGCTGAGAAAGTATGGGCACCGATTCTGAGGCGGGCAAAAGAGATATAACGGTAACGGTCGCGAAGAGACAACTCGCTCGCTGGCCACACCCGTATGAATCAATCACGATTCACGAGGGCTGCTCTACAAATAAAGATATATAAACACCCCCAATAAGACATAAAATAAAGAAAAAAAACCCAGAAAAAGGTATAAAAAGCCATCATATTATCATATAAGGATATGAGGAAATTTTTTTTTAAATAAACTGCTCAAATATTTAAAAAAGGTATAATCGAAAGGCATTTTTACATTACTTTTTTATCATTTGTTTTTTTAGTTTTTTTCTTTTTCGTTTTTCTCCCCTCCCCTCTCTATCCTAGGCCATCTCGGCTTTCCCTTGCCAGCGTCGGCGAGGGTTGCCCTCACCGCCCAAGCGAGGGTTGCTCTCCCCCAATTGCCGGCTAGGGATGTCGGCTAGGATGTCGGTAGCTTGACGCCACCCAGGCGAGGCGAGGCAGCTTGAGGCATGGGAATGGAAAAAAGGGGAAAAAATAAAAAAATAAAAGAGGAAAATGTCATTTGGTGAGGTCATTCTTTCAAATAATTTGAGTATTTCAAGACTTTACTTGAAATAGGGTTTGCTTTAAGATCTTCATTAAAAAAAATGAAGGCATTTCGAATCTTTATTTTAAATTT
Source organism: Psidium friedrichsthalianum (assembly GCA_019149425.1). Classification (NCBI taxonomy): domain Eukaryota; kingdom Viridiplantae; phylum Streptophyta; class Magnoliopsida; order Myrtales; family Myrtaceae; genus Psidium; species Psidium friedrichsthalianum. Next base: position 19,475 of record JAGVVM010007596.1, read on the forward strand.
TCCTTAAAATGAAAATGGATCTGAATAAAGAAACGAAAAAAAAAAAGACAAATAAGTAAAAATTAAAGAGAAGAGAAGAGAAAAGGGAGAGAAGTAACCAACCACCGGCAAGCAACTGGGAGTCGGTCCCTACCTAACAAGCCAAAAGATGCCTCCCCCCCCCCCCCCTCTCTCTCTCTATCTCTAGCCCCGAAACACAATTTACCATTTTAACCCCTCACCGTACCGTGCACACTCTCTGTGGCGAAGAAGAAGAAGATCCAACTGATCTGGATCGATCCACAGTCTCTCGCTCGGTTTACGCAGCAAAGCAAAGAGGTGATCGACAGTGGTTGAGAATGGTGGCCAGTCCTATTTCTACTTCTTGAATTCACCCCCTCCCTCCCTCCTCTCTCTCTCTCTCTCTCTCTAGCATCAGTTTCTGCGTTACCTCGAATTCCACCATCAAGAACAAAGGAATCCCCCCCACCGCCGCCATGCCCGGCCTCGTCTCCGTCAAAAACCCCGCCCGATGCGCCGCCCCCGCGCATTTCCCTCCCCGACCAGACCCCGAGATCCGACCCGACCCCTCCCAAGCCGGCCTCCCCTCTCCCCAAGAAGCCCCCCTCCCTTCCCCTTCCCGCTCCAAGTTCTCGCCGCGAAAGCCCCCGCCGGAGTCGCCGAGCTCCGTCCCCAACCCCGCCGTGCCCCGATTCCTCGCTCGACAACCCGGATCTCGGGCCTTCCTCCTCAAGCTAGCGCGCGACACCATCGCCTCCGGCGACGGCCCCGCCAAGGCCCTCGACTTCGCGATCCGGGCCTCCAAGTCGTTCGAGCGGTGCGCCGCCGACGGCGAGCCCAGCCTGGACCTGGCTATGAGCCTGCACGTGCTGGCGGCGATCTACTGCAGCTTGGGCCGGTTCGAGGAGGCCGTCCCGGCGCTGGAGCGCGCGATCCAGGTTCCCGAGCCGGGGCGTGGTCCCGATCACGCGCTTGCCTCTTTCTCCGGGTATATGCAGCTAGGGGACACGTTCTCGATGCTGGGCCTGGTTGATCGGTCCATTGGGTGCTATGAGCAAGGGCTGAAGATACAGATCGAGGCAACTGGGGGAGACAGATCCGAGAGTGGGCGAGACTTGCAGGTGTGTCGCGGTGGTTTTGATTGCTAGATTTTTTGTTTTCTCTTTGTCTGTCTTTCTCAGATTTTAGTATTTGGATGCGACGGGCGGGGTATATCTGGATTTTGGAAGGTCCTTGCTTCCCTTAGTTTGATGCGCGTTGCTTGCTAAGGAGTTGTAATTATAGCAAGCTTGGGAATATTTTGACTGAAGCATGATGCGTACTGGGTTCTGACTTTAGGTTATGTGAATTGTATCCGCGGAGTGCTGATCATGGCTGTACAGGACATCCTAGGTTTGATGCTCAAAATATATGAGCATGAGGTGACTGCCGGAATAAATGTGATAGTTGATTTTTTTAGCTGTCCTGAACTTCAAAGTATGTTAGGTGCTTGCATTCTAAGGTGTAAATGAACTCAACAGTGGTCTTCTGGCAAATGTCGTTGATTAGATATGGGAACCTTCATTGCCTTCTACCTCTAACTTCAATTTTGGGAGAATTATCTTCTCCAGAGATCTTTACTTGGCTATATCTTGAGTAGTTAATTTTTGACCTGAGCTCTGTATCTGTTCGCCATTTCCAGTCTTCCGTGTGGCTCGAGAGTAACTGTTTGTTGCGGGCAACTAATGTTGTTTTCTTTCATTGTTTTCCATGCCATTCCACGAGTTGAAATGACTCCTAAAAGATTTTGGCGGTCACTCTTTAACTGGTCTTTTACTGAAAATAGCAGAACGATTTTCAGTTGAAGTATTACTTTGTGTTCTTTGCTTGATCTCATGAACATTACCAAATAGATTGGCTTCTGAGGTGATTTTCTCTTCATGGATCAATATATTGAAATTTTGCTGAACATTCCGTTTTCTTTCTTTGGTCAAACTTTCTGGAATATTCTGAATGCCCAGGATTGAGTTGGAGTGTGTTGATATGGTCACTGTCCAGCAAATTTTGGTTTGTTGCTTTTCATAATTTTGGACACATTTCAAATTTCTCAGCACTCATAAACTGCAGGTACTTAGCTGAGGCCCATGTGCAAGCAATGCAGTTTGATAAAGCAGAAGAGTTGTCCAAGAAAACTCTTGAAATCCATCGGGCGCATAGTGAACCAGCATCTCTTGAAGAAGCGGCTGATCGCCGGCTCATGGCTCTAATATGCGAGGCGAAGGGAGACTATGAGTCTGCTCTTGAGCACCTTGTCCTTGCCAGCATGGCAATGATTGCAAATGGACAGGACAATGAGGTTGCTGCAATCGATGTTAGCATCGGCAACATTTACCTTTCACTCTGTCGTTTTGACGAGGCTGTGTTTTCCTACCAGAAGGCCCTTACTGTCTTCAAATCATCAAAAGGCGACAACCACCCTTCAGTTGCCTCTGTTTATGTTCGTCTAGCAGATCTGTACCATCGGACAGGAAAATGCGTGAGTCTAAATCTTATTGCGAAAATGCCCTTCGAATTTATTCCAAACCTTGCCGGGAACTACAGCAGAAGAAATTGCCTGTGGGTTGACTGAAATTTCCGCAATTTATGAGTCTGTGGATGAGCCTGAGGAGGCGCTTAAGCTCTTGCAGAAGGCTATGAAATTGTTGGAGGACAAGCCAGGACAGCAGAGTTCTATTGCAGGAATAGAAGCAAGAATGGGAGTGATGTTTTACATGATTGGGAGGTATGAAGAAGCACGAAACTCCTTTGAAAATGCAGTGGCTAAACTTAGGGCCGGTGGGGAGAGGAAGTCGGCCTTCTTTGGGGTTGTATTGAACCAGATGGGATTAGCTTGTGTGCAGTTGTTCAAGATTGACGAGGCTGCTGATTGTTTGAAGAAGCAAGGAGTATTCTTGAACAAGAGTGTGGCCCTTGTCATCAGGATACGCTTGGAGTGTATAGCAACCTTGCCGCAACATATGATGCAATGGGAAGGTACTTTTTCTTTCGGAAACTGTAAATTGCTCTCTCCCTCTCTTTGAGCGCTCGTGTCAATTTTGACTGCTTATTCTGTTGAATAGGCAAGTTGGGGGATTTCCAACCTGAAGCGATACAAGTGGCATAATGCCATATTTTCATGAGGTCCGTTGACCTTGTGTTTAAATTAACTCTGTTGAAATAAATTCTGAGGTGTGTGGTATATAATTCTATCTCGGGTTATTAGGGAATTGGCTATCTTTCTGATGGTTATTAGATATTGTCAGTGTTTTATTTAGAGTCAAAGATTTGTATGCTATGCGCTACTTTTCTCTTTTCTCTATCTCCATTTTTCGTGAAGGGCACACGAAAAACTGCGACGTCTCCTATTTCTGTTTTCACTTTCCATATCATGTTCCAAAGAGGATATTTAAAATGAAACTATCTCGTATTGATTAATCTTTAGCATACTTGCAGCAAATTGGGTTACAAGCCAAAATTCAACTTTTCGCTGCATTGGTATTACTTGTTTTTCAATTATGTGCATACTCTTTACTGAGGCTACTTTGTGTAACGGCCTTGCTTATCTTGTGGACGAATTTCAGTTGGACCATGGTTGTTAACATGGGTCATGAATTCCAGTATAAACTGCTAGCAAGCTTTAAGTGTGTCTATTCTGATATTATACTGACTTTGTTACCCCATTCACAGAGTTGAGGATGCAATTGAAATCCTGGAGTATGTGCTCAAACTGAGAGAGGAAAAACTTGGCATAGCTAATCCTGATTTTGAAGACGAGCAGGGTAGATTAGCTGAGCTGCTTAAAGAAGCCGGAAGGTCTCGCAATAGAAAAGCCAAATCTCTAGAGAACCTCATCGACCCCAACTCGAAGAGGACGAAGAAAGAAGGTACTAAGAGGTGGCCTGGCTTGGGCTTTAGAATCTAAGCAGGCACTACTAATTATCCGCATCCATCCACGATTTCCGACACGCACATTCTGTAACATAGAAGATCATGTATAGAGTTAGTGTTGTTGCCCGGGCAAGTTTCCATGTTTTCGTTGGCTTCAAATCTTTCATTTGCTTTCTTCTTTAATTGTTTATTGGCACTGATGTGTGTTGTGATCTTGGGATCTTTCGGCTGAGGAGGGGGAATGGTCAGTCGGTTGTGTACATTGTGCTCTCTGCTCGCTTCTCCCGATTACATTTTCTTTCCATTTGTTTTGATTTTGCTTATCATAACTTGTCTCCTTCATATTGTTGGTATCTGATGATTTGGCCTAAGCCGAACTGCAAATTGTAGTTGATGTCAGTGTCCCTTGGCAAGAGAAAGCACTGCAGGGATTCAAGAATGCAGCATCCTCAAGAGTGAAAAGTGCCACTCTATTCTTGCTTCAGCCAAGTGAAATGATCCATTCCATGCTGTGAATCCATACAAGATTGTTTCCGAGCTCTGCCTCACTTTGAATGCTCCTCTTCCATTGTTATGGGACTTCATGTGGCACCTAAAGAGTGAACGCCTGTGCACGTATAGTCAATGTATAATCTCGTCCATCAAGTTGGCTCCTCATTACAAAATCTGGCATAGGCCCTGATTATAATTGTCATTAAGGTCATTTTTAATATTAACAGAACAGCAAATCCTGTCTAGATATTCTCGTCCATGATAAAAATATGCTGTGTTTATTCACTTTTGTAAGAGATTGAAAGATTAACTATAAAAAATGTGATCTTTCACAAAATAAGTACATCTTACTATCTTAAAGAAAAGTTTAAGAATCATGATTTCTCTTTCTTTGATTATTGTCTTATGATCGAAGAGAAGTAGCCCATGATTTCCCAGTGTCAATAATGCACAAACACAAATGAACCAAACCACCTCTGTCGATCTCATTATTATCTCACTCACTGGTCATCTGAGCTTGGCCCGAACGTTATCCAAGTTCACGTTACGCTGATCGAGGATCTGATGCTTTGTCAGTCATCTTGAGTCCAAAGCCGGCCCACCTCGGCGGTCTATGATTGAGGATCCACATGGCCGCCGCACAAGTTAGGCCAGGGCTGGTGGCCGCCGTGCCCGGACCGCAACAAGAGTGTTGCGGCCCTTGTCGTGTCTGGCGAGGCCACATGTGCTCTTAACATGGCTAGGCAACGGTCATGTTGCCCTACCCTTCACTTGCGAGGTCATGCCAACCTTTGCGTTATCCAAGCGAAGGTGCATGGCCTATAAGCCAAAAGAGGGCAGGTCCATTCGTCTGATTGTCGATATGACCTAACAGCATAGGCATGAAAGCGGGGTGGTTTCCATAGAGTTTTCGTCCAGTGCCAAGCCTCACAGGGCTCCAATTTTCTGCAACGTCTACCATTTTAAGTTCGCTTTTCATTTTTGGCTAATTGTTTGATCAAAACCTTCACGATCTTGTTCTCGCAACGTTATAAATTTTCTAATTAAGGACCTGTAATATAGAGTGGAAATAAAATGATGTGGCTGGAAATTTAATGTGGTTAATCATATCCTTAGGTGCGAGAAATTTTTGTTAGAGACTGCTATGATGGGTTGTTATTATGACGGGTGCGCCGACTACCTTAGTGACCCCCGCCGGCCGTCGTCCTACCATTGCCGACCTTTCTAGGGATGGTGGGGAGGTGGCAGCGTGGGCTGCAGAATATAATTCTTAAGTGAGGACAAACCAACTTGAGGCATTAAGATATATTTAAGTCGTGGATAAGTATCATAACAAATTCCGAACATATCATAAGACTGCCATTCTTGAACTTCACACTTTTCCAGATCTAGAAAACAGACGAGATTTGATGATTGCTCTTCGGGAAAGTATTTTATGCTTTCTTCTTCCGATTGATCTACACCATACTCAATTATCGTAAGATGATACATACTAGCTTATAGTTCATAGTCTCTCTCTCTCAGTTTAAACTTCTAAAAAAATTGATTAAAAAAGTTGGATTAAAAAATCAGATTTGAATTAAAATGACCTAATTTTAGCCTTATACTTCAAGTCTTAGTCACGTCAGTACCATGTAAGAGAGAGAAAGTAATAATATAAATTCAATTGGCATTTTCTATAAGCCAAATTGTGTGAAACTAAGGAAGGACCTGATTGCCCCAATTTAATAAGGTTAAGGCTGATTGCACTTTCGAAAGTTTTAAGTGCACTTTTGTGACAAGTTTTAAGAGGAAAAATTGTTTGAAAAGTCCCAAACCTATTGCACTTTTACCAATTTAGCTATTGTTCTTTTAATTTTGTAAAGAATCATAAACCTTTTCACCTATTGCAAATTGAGTTATTTGACTAATTTTGACCTAAAATCACTGAAATAGATGTTGACCATCTTACTTGGCACAATCGGCTGTAGGATGGCTGACGCTGATGTGGTAAGCGGCCCTCGTTAGTCATAAGGAGGGTGAGTGAGGACCGTGATGCCCTCGCTGTGGCCTGCGAGGTTGCCAGAGGTACAAACATTGAATGCCGTCTTAAATTCCAAAATTAGCTTATATTGCACGCGACGGTGAATCATCTTTTAGTGCAACTTTTTTACCCATGACTCGTTTGGTGGAGTGAGTAATGTTGATCGTTAATAATGGAAGCTAATTAACAAATTGTTATCATGTTACTAATGCATACTCATGAAATTCAAATACCATTCTCAAACTATCACAAAAATGATATAATTTCAGCACTATTATCATCCTGTATGCAAAAGTAAATCATCGATCAACCCAACATGAACTCCAATAAACATCTTGCCCGGAGAATCCATTATTGCTTTCCCAAGTTGTGTTGCTCCTTATCCCTCCTCCTCCTTTTTTCTCCCTCTTAATACCACCAAAAAAACCCTAAAATAATACATGTGTGATAAATTTACTCTTTGTTAGTTTTCATTAATTTTTTACTAAACTGTTTAACAAGATTCTTCAAACTAATAAGATGCTTGATGAATGGAGGAAGAGTATGATTGTGCCTATCTATAAGAACAATGGGATATCTAGAACTGTTGCAACTATAGAGGCATTAAGCTTATGAGCTATACAATGAAATTGTCGGAATGAGTTATTGAGCATCGTTTGAGAATAGAAACCAAGATCTTTGTAAATCAATTTGGATTTATGTTAGGAAGATCTACCATGGAGGCTATCTTCTTAATATAACAGTTGATGGAGAGATATCGTGAAAAGAAAAGTGATCTACATATGGTGTTTATTGATCTTGAGAAGGTGTGTGATAGGGTTTCAAGAAAAGTTTTGTGGTGGGTTCTTGAGAAGAAAAAAGTACCTTTTAAGTATGTAGAGGCAATCAAAGATATGTATGATAGTGTCACTACATGTGTGAAGGCTTGTAATAGCACATTAAGTTATTTTCCAATCACAGTAGGTTTACACCAAGGTTCAGCTTTGAGTCCTTATTTTTTGCACTAATTATGGATGAGCTAACAAAAGATATCCAAGATGAAGTGCTGTAGTGTATGCTATTCGCAGATAATGTTGTGCTTATTGATGAGACCAAGGCTGAGGTTGATGCTAAATTAGAATTATGGAGAAACACGTTAGAGTCTAAAGGGTTTACCTTAAGTCGGAGCAAGAAGAAATATATGAAGTGTGAGTTCGCCACGACAAGAGGAGGAGATCAAGAATCCGTGGATATACTTGGACAAAAGGTACCTAAAAAAGATGCTTTCAGATATTTAGGATCAATTTTGGAAAAAAGGGGAGAGATTGATGAGAATATCAACCATAGAATCAAAGTTGGTTGGATAAAATGGCGCAGCGCATCAGGGTTTTTGTGTGATCACAAAATCCCTCTTAGGCTAAAAGGAAAATTTTATAGAACAGCAATAAGACCTGCAATACTATATAGAGCTGAATGTTAGCCAATACAGAAGCAACATGAGCATAAAATGGGGATAGCAAAAATGAGGATATTAAGGTGGATGTGTAGTCATACATGGATGGACAAGATAAGAAAATGACGATACTCGATGAAAAGTTGAAATAGTATTGGTGGCAAAGAAGAGGAGACAACATATATTGAGATTGTTTGAACATATTCTTCATAGATCCCTAAATGGCTCGGTAAGAACAGAAGTTTGTTACTGCGAACATGACATGAAGAAAAGAAGAGGTCGATCGAAACTTACTTGGAAAAATGTAGTAAAATAAGATTTATTAAAGTAGAAAATAGATTGACGTACGGCTTGTTTTAGGACGGAGTGGACGAAAACTATTCTCATTGTAGAGAGGGGAATTTCTCATGTTTTAAAATTGTCCTGTTTAGCCTTTTTTTCTTTTTTTTTTTATACCTGTCTTTACTTTTATTTTAGTATATTTATGTTTTTCTCTTTGGGTTCATCGACTATCGACCCCAACTGGTTTGGAATAAAGGTGATTTTGATGTTGATGTTAGTTTTCGTTAATTTTTACCGTTAGATTGCTAAATTGGATGATACGTGCAGTTGGCAAGTGCACCAATTTGAGATTTTTACTATTCGTTTGTTATAGATATACTAATTTGAGATTTTTTTTTATGGTTTTAACCTAATTTAACGAAAACTAACATATGACAAGTTTGTCACAGATATACCGGTTAGGATTTTTGGTGGTTAAAAAATTATTTAGGAATAAATTTTCACAAGCGTATCAGTTTGAAAGTTTTTTGTGGTCAAAAAATTAATTAAGCATAAATTTCTCACGTCAATTAATTTGGGAGCTTTTCGTGATACTAAATTTTTCCCCCTCCTATTCCCGTTACTTTCTCTTTCAACGGTATAAAATCAGAAAATTGCAAGAATAATCACAGCTTTTTTTTACCTGTAAACAAAGTTGAGCACGTCAAGCTCTGGGCAGAAAAACTTCCCAAGGCGGGAGAGAAAGGAGGAGGAAAAAAAGGAGACGAGGAGTCCTTAGAAAGCAACGATCGAAATGGCAAAAGCCAAACGAGAGAGCGTGCAGACAAATCATCCACTTCGCCCTCGAGCAGACAACATCTCGTGCGAAGTCCCACCCCCATCTTTGTCCTTCGTGTCGGTCGAAATGACCCGCCCAGATCCCTGAGGAAAAAGATGACAGTCATTTCATCACTTCTTGATTTGACGTCGTGATCAGGCGATAATATTTTCTTTTTCCAAAGAAGAGATGGCATCCGTATCTTAAATAATCAAGAAGTACGTAAAAGATTTTCGATTCTAGTAAAACTCAAATAACCGTGAAATAAAGCAAAAACTTAAAAGCACGTAAAGAAACACAATCTGTATTGGAAGCAAACTCTCATTCCTTGAGAATAAATTTGCCATCGTAAACGTTCGACGGTCATACCAGATTTAGTGATAAATACACGCTGAGGCGATAAGGGCACTTTTTTTTTTTTTGGAATTCTTGAAAGTGCTGAGACATTTTTCAAAGTATCATTAAGGAATGGTAGATGCATCGATGCGAAAAAGTTCCTGTCTCGTAAAATTTTCAGGTGTTTAATATGAAAATCGATACATATCCAGTGTAAGATTTGGAAAAACGAAATCACAGTCAATGCACTATTTGTAGATTTCTGTTGGAAAGTCTAATACAAAGATTAAATTGATAATTACAGAGAGACCATATGGTGCATAGAGAGTGCTTTGGACCCATTGCGCTAGCAATATGAAACAATATCTCCAACAGACGGACGTCACCAAGAGAAGTATCGCTACTCAAATAAATATACAAGCATGTCTATGTTTCTGCAATTATAGTTCCACTGTAAATCTATTTTAGGTGATCGGATAATATTGGTGAAATATAAAAGGCATTTTTGAAATGCTTTTCACACGCAAATGTTTTTTGTTTTTGTAAAC
>JAGVVM010007597.1:0-12640 GCA_019149425.1 Psidium friedrichsthalianum
ATCCCATATTTGAATTGGAATGAAACGTTTGCCTCACATCTTGCGCGAAGACTTGAAGTCTGCGCTTAATATAACACCGGTCATCTAAATATTCTATCACCTTTCCACAACCGCACCTTCCACCGCCAAAAAGACACCACTGGCCATCACTAGATTTGATCGCTTCACCGGATGAATGATTCTAACCTTAGAATCAACCCGTCCGTTAGGACCGTTCGCAAAATGCGAACCGCAATCATCTTTGTTCCAAGGATCCACCCGAGAACCGAACATCGGTTCCAATCTTGGTTGGATCCTGGTTACTGTTCCTAACGGTCACCCGCGTCATGTCCAGGAAAAAAATTAAGTTGAATACTAATCCCCAAAATATACTCATAAAGCTCTATAACGGTAGACTTAGAACTTTCCTTTCCTTTTCTTACCATGTTAACTCAAAATTCTCAGCTACCCAAGGGTACCGTCAAGTGACAATTTGCCCATTGCACTAGAAAAAGAAAGTATGTGCCATTGATTGTACACCAGACGACTGAGTGTGAGAGAGTTTGGATTCGGGTAGGTCTTTTTTTCATTTCTCGGGTCTAGCTCTTTTTTTGGACGGATGGATTAGCATTTAAGAGATGATTTCATTAAACTAATTGAACATTTATATTATAAAACATGGTTCAGTTGGCCAGTTGGAGATTCCGCAATCTAATCGGGAACGAACCGATCTCGCCGTTTTGAAAAATTGAAATCGAAAATCGACCGTACCCGCCAGTTACGATCCAAAATTAGCCGTTGGGTACGGTCGGGTCCGGTGGGTTGGATCGTGGTTTTTTTTGCTCACCCCTACCCCCCACCTCCTGCCGTTCATACAAAATTTCCACGGAATTGACCCCTCAATCAACTCCCCCATTCATAGTTTCATAGTAATACCATTGGGATGAAGAAATTGCCCACCGCTGCTGAAATTCTGCTGGTCCTAGCGGCTGGCATCCCCATGTGGTGCACTGCTCGGTGGAAGGTCTTTGGGCCCCAACCCTCTGTGCCCTCGGTTCTTTACTTTGATGATATCGTTCCTGAAGGACGAGGGGGGTGTCCTAGAGAACCTGGCTAAATCAAGAAGCAAACAGCCAGTCACACTGCTTCACCACTTGCAAATGGTCCAACCGATCGGACACTTCCTAACATCTTCAGGCTTCTGTGGTTGCACAAGTCAAAGCTCTCGGTCAGTAGAGCATCCACACAAAATATATGGTCGAAGATGGATGCTTCCACATTTTGCCCGAGAAAAGGCCAAAATTCATACTTTGCTCGTAAAAGTCACTACGGTGAGATCAGATTGTCCAAATTCAATCACAACGTTCCCAATTTTTTCAGCAAGTTATTCCAGGCATCGCACCAAGGGCATAACCAGTTGGCGTGTCTTTGTTTGTGGGGATCCTCACGCTTTCTAGCGTACTTAGGTTAGCCCAATTTTCCTCCTCACTTCGAGCTTGGATCCTAAGATTTGCTTAGGAAAGCAATCCTCTCAGATAAGGTAAAATTCCGGATCTTTCTCCATATTGATATTATCTTGTTGCCGTGTTTACACTTGGATGTCATCTATTGGAATTTGTAACTAAAAATCTGATTTTTTTGACTTCTAGTAATATTCTGAAGCATATTTTCGAATTTTTGATGATATCTCTGAATATTTTGCATATCATCAGAATTCATATTTTTCACACACACCATTAAAATCTTCGAGAATTTCGTTGTTTTTAATGGATTGATTTAAATTTCGATTATGCCATATTGTATTCGTATGTCTTCGTATCCATATGTCATATTCATATGTCTTCATATCCACATGTCGTATTTCGTATTGTAAATTTCTACATTTTTCGCTTAAAGACCCGAACCCCATATTACGGTAGGCTCTGCCTCCTATTTGGTGGTGTAAAAATCTCATGTATTTCATCTTTTGTATTTTGATTTCCACATTATTAACCTCAGAATCGGTAGGCCGAGCCACCTGCTGGAAGTCATAATACTGCACAGAAGTCGTTAACTCACTCTCTCTTTCCGGCTTTAGAGAATTTTAATGCTTATCTTTATTTGCTGCTTTTTATATTGTATATTTTCATTACAATATATTATCGAACTTGTTTGTGAAATCATAGATTTCTTTGACTATTTTTGTAATTTATCTGTTACTGAACACGTACGCATGTCGTATCCGTATGTCTATGTTCGCATGCCGTATTTGCATATTATGTCCGCATCCGTATGTCATGTTCGCAAATACTACGTCATCATGTTATATTTGTCACGTCATATTTGCCATGTCATGTTTGCCACGTCATTTATGCCACATCATTATTGACATGTCATATTTTATGCTATGTCATCTTTGCTCTGTCATTTTGTGTCATGTCATTTTTTGCCAGATCATTTTATGTCATGTCATTTGAAATTTTTTTAGATTTGCATTTAATTTATGTCATTGCATTTTAGAGTAATTTTATACATTGCATATAGTACAACTTTTCATTCATTCATAAAAGAAAAAACGAAAACTAACAAAAAAATATTTTGTGTAGCGCATGCTCCCTGAGCTTACTTGGTTTCTGGATGTTAAATTAATTATTTGCGCACCCGCATGATAACCTTTGTTAGTGGCTTAAATTAAAATCGATTAATGTTACCTTCTCAAATGATTTTTCATGAAATAAAATGGTATCGAAAGGGCGTTAGAGTAATCTAGCGTAATCGAATCCCCGGACTTTGAATCTCTGATTTGTAGAAGTAATTTAGTTCTCCCGCTAATTTACTTAGGTTTCTAATCAACCTACCAAAAACGATTAGTGGCGACTCCTATTGAAAATCTTCACATGTTAAATTCTAAACAAAATTGTGATTCGGTAGAATGAGGGAGAGTTCGAATTATATTAGTTAATTTGATTAACCATGATAATCCGTTAACCTGAAATTTCACCGAATTTTAAGTCGCGACAATCCTAAACTAGTACACATGTAACAAATTTACCCAATGCTGATACATTTGAGATAAATTTATCCTCTGTTAATTTTTATTAAATTTTATCGTCAAATTGCTTAGTTAGATGACACGTGGTAGTTAACGAATGTATGCATTTGGGGCTTTTACCCTTTATTTGTCACCGATGTATCAATTTGATATTTTTTGTGATATTAACTAAATTAAACTAAAACTAGCATAGGTAAATTTATCATAAGTATATCAGTTTGAGATAAATTTGTCGCATGTGTATCGATTTAGAGCTTTTGCTGTAAAAAAAAATAGTTTATGATAAATTTATTGCAGATGTACTAGTTTGGGATTTTACGTAATCAAAAAAATAGTTTGGGGTAAAAAATTGTCACAAGTATACTAGTTTGGCATTTTTTATGATGAGTTTACCAATTCAGGATTTTCATGATCAAAAAAATGATTTTGGGTAAATTTATTATAAGGGCACTAGTTTTGGATTTTCTGTGGTATTAACCTTAAAAAGAACAAAAATAAATAAATATATTCATCATTCACGAAAATATTTAGTGAAAAAATTTATTGACTAATTATTTCAAACAATATAACTAATTACTTTTAGATAAATATTTTCTAAATAATTCATTTTTTGTAAAATAATCAGAGCCTAACTCTAGACATGTCGTCACTTACTTATTACTACTCTTTTCAGTATAACTTAATAGAGATTTCACTATCAAGCCACAAGACACAGAAGATAAAATTTTCACTATGGTGGATATATATACACACACTCTTCCTCCTCTACTCATGACTTTGCACTGCATGACATTGCCCTTCGTCACAACCTAAAAAAAATCGGGCTTCCCAAATTTTAGGTTAATGGATTACTAAGTTAATTAATTAGATTAATTAACTTAACTCGAACTCTCTCAAGTTTTACCAAATCGTGATTTATGGTTCAAGTGATCATTAGATAAAAGATTTTAATTTTTGGAGTCGCTACTAATCATTTTGGTTAGGTTGATTAGACATCTAAATAAAGTATTAGAAGAAATACTTTATTCCTATGAACCAGAGATCAATGAGTTCGAAGACTTTGTTACATTAATTTTTTTAATTAATGCCATTTTGGTACCAATTTCATGCAGAAACTTTTGGGGTAAGATAAGTTCTAAAATTCTAAAAAGTTCATGAGTTGGGATAAGCTAATCTATCACAGATAATCAGTAATTGAAAGTGTGCAGATCAAGAAATCAGTACATGCGAATAAATCGCATCAAAATGGTACTCAAGTGGTAACATGGCAAGCCTAATAAAGCCCTAAAGACTCAAAGAATGCATCAAATGACTTCACGAGTGATTCGGAGAGGTTTGGTCAAACTGACCAAAAGGGCAAAATAGTCATTTTCAAGGCTCGGGAAGTGGAAATAGGTCAAACTAGTTGACTGTGGTCATTTCCTATTTTTCACAATTTTTGTGAATTTTTCCAAATTTTTATGATTTTTTTGGAATTTTTTTTAAAAAATTTAAGATTTTTATTATTTTTTCCTTTTTTGGGATTTTTTATTGCATTTTTTCGAATTTTTTATCCAATTTTCCATTTTCCTGCGTATTTCTAATCTAAATGGTACACAGGTGACACGTGGTAAATTCTTGGCCATCAGATCAGAAAGACTTTTTTATTTTCAAAAAATGATTTTTTACGATTTTTTTATTTTGAAAATTATTTTTTATTTTTAAAAATGGTCGGCTGACGCGGCATGCCACGTCAGTGCCACCTTGTCCGTTGACCGGTCAACAGAGTTGAGTGATCAACGTGCGAGAGGTTGAAGAAGATCACCGACGGCTGAGAACTTCTCGGCGACATCCAATAGTGAGATCTTCTCCGATTTGGGCGATTTTGGTATCGTTGGATTCATCTCGATGTAGGCTATAACATATCCAAAATCTAGCTTGATCTAACGGCAGGATCAAAACTTATGGAGCTCGAATTACTTCGACCATGATAGTTCTAAACATGTAAACTAGAGCACAACAAGCTAATCTATCCCCACAGCAAGCTTCTACAGAGTTAAAGGAAGCTTACCTCATGTCTCGATCGCTCCAATTTGGTGATGATAGCGAGGCCCGTATCTGTGCTTGAGAAGGACTCACCGGAATTAACAATAATGAGGAACTCTGGCGGATCTTCTTTGCGTTAGGGTGAACTTGCCCTCTATGTTTGCTTGATTATTTTAATCAAGTCCTCTAAATCTCTTCCTTTGTTTGTGAAAAATTGCAAAGAAGAAAACAAGCCTGATCTTTATGAATGCTCAATGATGAGTTTCTCCGGTGCATGTTTCGGCTAGAGCAGGATTATTAGATGTGCAGCGACTGGTTTTTTTAGGGTCCTGCGGGCAACACCAATGAGAACTCTGGACAACAGTGGAGACGATCAAGAATGGTACCCGCAGCTGGATTCGTCTCAGATGATATCAGGGACAATAGCAGCCATCATCGTAAGAATGGCAACCACAACCAAAGGGGCCGCGATCAGAGGTGACATCACCTGGATTCGTCGGGTGCGGCTGTGCTCCACGTCCCTAGAGAGACAGCGATAATGGTTCCTTTTATAAAAAAAAACTGCCGACAATTATTTTCCCCCCAAAGCGTCATGAGAAAGCCTTTTTTTTTTTCCTTGGTTGCCCTATTTTCTCTCTTAAAGTGGAGGGACCCTCCCCCCCCCCCCCACCCCTCTATCTCTCTCTTCCTCTCACTTTTTCTTCAATCGAGATAGAGAGAGAGGGGCTCAACAGAATGGGCCCTCCCCACATTCTTCTCCATCCCTTCATGTCTTTGCAGGATTGCTCCAACAAAACCTTGTCACGGGAAAAGTACAACCCCACCTTCTTTTCCAAAAGCTCTCCCATGGCGTCCAGTGTCTCAAGAGCATCCGTTGATCTTTTCTCAAAAAATCTTTCATTAACCCTTCCAACCAAAATCTTCGAAGATTACCTTTTCGAGTTTGACTTTGTGGTGAACTTGCACGCCAAGTTCATGACTTTTGGACCGGTTCGGCTTGGATTTCGGATCCGATCATAGCTGTGCTCTCTAAAAACTGCATGTGCTCATCCTTCTCCTTCTTCTTTTTTTGCGATTTCATTTGCGCCGCGAGAAAAACATTTAAGCATATTCACTGCCAGTTCAATTTGAAAAAAGCGAATTCATGCACGCTAAAAAGTCAAAATGAGCTAGGTGCAAACTATATGCAGAATGATTTAGTTATTTTTATAGGGACTAAAGTTAGTTTCTAATTTTTTATGAAATAAATGATTAAATGAGAAATCAAAATTTAGGTGTCAACACCCTTGCTTTGAAGGTACTTGAACATTAAGGCGTCGCCGGCCGCTAAAGCTGCATACGGGAACATTTCCATTCCCGAAATAACTTCTGAAACAAAAATATTTTCTTATGTTTCTGTTTTTGTTCTCGGCAACGATTTCTGGGAATAGAAACACGTTTGATAACTGTATAAAGTTTTTATTCTCTCAATAAAAAAAAAAAACATAAACGTGTTAGGTAACTATAAAAAAAATTATGTTCCTAATTTTTCCATTTAATTCTGTTCCCAATTTTTTCAATATGGACGAGATCAACTATATTTTTTAAAAAAAAATGAAAGAGAAGACGAATTGAAATTGAACAATGAGAATATGAAATATGTCTTTCATAGATAGGAAAAATAACAATTATTAATCATACATAAATGTTCTCAAGTAGATAAAAAAAATATGATTACATAATTGAAAGATAGAAAGTCATGGAATTCCATGCATATCGTAATCCCTTGCCCTTTTATTTGCAGGATTTTGATGGAGACCCAAACATATAACTAATGTAACTAATAATTTATTTATTAGCATTGTCATTACTCATCATACATTAGGGCCTGTTTAGTTTAGCATTTGGCAAATGTCTTTGGGAAACGCAAATACCTTTGAGTTAAAAGGGTTTGGTAAAATGTAAATACTATTTGATAAACTATAATTAAAAAGTGCATTTAGATGCAACTTTGATGTAAATGTCATTTGGTAAAAAATACCTTTTGTAAATGATTCGATTCCTCAATTAATTTTTATTATTCAAATATTTTTTTAAAAATTTATTTTTAATTATTTTATTTTTAATTGCTTTATTTAATTATTTTATTTTTATTATTTTCAATTTTTAATTATTTATTTTATTTTAAATTATTTATTTTTTCAAAAAATTATTTTTATTTTTATTTTTATTTTTCAAAAAATTATTTTTCATTTTTAATTATTTTTTCTTCTTTAATAGTTTTTATTTTTAATTACTTTTAAGAAAGTGTTTTCAATTGTTTCTAAAAAATATTCCAAAAGTGTTTTTAAAAGTATTCTGAAAACACAAAAGCAAGTTTTTTTTGCTTTTTGGTTTCTGCTCTAAAAGTGTTTCTATCTGTTAAAAGTGTTCTCGGAACACTTTGGAAATATTTTTTTACCATACGCGTTTCTGTTTCTAAAATGTTTCCAAAATATTTTAGAAATGGAAATATTTTTTCTGGAAAGTTACAATACTCAGGCTAAGCCATTAATTTGCTCTGACCACACTCAACCGCATACACATACCAATGTGATTGCAAGAGTGGCGCAAGCCGACCGACCCCTTCCTCCCGAGTGAATCTATTATCGCTACATTACATCATGTCCTTAGTCTCGACTTTCTCATGAAAGCCCTCGAAAGATTCCGAAGATGCCCTGCAATTTTATTAGATTAGTCTTGAAGCGAGGAACTACGTATGCGCACTGTAGAATTGAGCAAAACATTGCTGAAATGAAATGAACAAGGGAAATAGAACAAAACGAGAGATAGTGCGGGAAATCTAATCGTATACCTAAATCATTAAGCTTAGCTATGGTGAAGGAACATTGTAAGGATGGAACAAAATGTAATCGCAAGTACCATATGCCCCAACTTGGTACACTGGTTAGAGGGAATGAATTGTAGGAATTATGCTTCTTATAGAATAGGAATGAACCCTATATAGCTATGCAGCTCTTTGCCTCTGTCACAGGAAGAGCATTATGCCAAGCGCCATTGGGAGCCCGCCCCCATTAATCCATCGGCAAGCAACAGCAAGCGAGTGAGTTGATACTCACCATCCAACACATATGGGGACAAGCCCAACAACAAAATAAGCCTATTATAATGATATCGATTCAATCCTAAACCTTTCGATTTAACTAATTCAATCCTTAACATTTTGCATTGTGTCGATTGAATCTAACCGGCTAATTTTAGCCGAAAATCGTCGATGTGGAGGTTGGTCATCCTTCGCGGCGCAGTGAATGTTGGGAATTTAAAAAAAAAATCTTACTTTTTTAATTAATTTTTTCTTTTATATGATCCTTGCCGGCGAAAATGAAGGACAGAAAGAAAGAAAAAATAATTAAAAATCCAATTTTTTAAAAATTATTATAAAAAAATCACATCAGCACCAACTGTGCTGCGTACCTAAAGTTAGCCACATAGAATCAGCCCCAACCGACTTTCTGCCCTCTGTTTTCACCTCGGCGATCAATTGATAAGCACCTTCTGTTTTAACACCGAAACCTGCATACCTCCAATAATCGCGAGGGATGAGAGAATTAATCTGGACATAGAGCTCTCGCTTGGTGGTCCTGCGCACTGCTTGGTCGGAGAAATCATGTTTTTCTCACAGGAATAGTTATGGAAAGTTGATGCCTAAATTAGAAAAAAAAATTAAAATTTACGGACTAAATTGCATATTACCCAATTGTTTAAGAACTAGATCGTATACTTTGCAATAGTTTAAAATGTTGGGGTAAAAAGACTATATTCAATAATTAGGAATAGTTCGATTCCCACATTAAACAAATTAAAAAGCCCATCAATGATAGCACACATTAGGCTAAAATCCAAGAACGATGGGCATCAATCTCTTGTAAATTACCTAAAACCATAGCGAGCATTGTGGAATTGCGCCACTCTTATTCATTAATAGCAGTGCCCTTCAGTATGATAATTGTCATGGACAAATCTTTTAAGCCTATCTCATATCTCACTAACTTGAAGCAAAGATAGATGCCTCTGTTAAAGATCTGTTCGGGGGCATAGAACAGATTCACCATGCCTTCTCTTCCACCCTCTCTACCCTTCTAGGTCTTCCCCGACGCGTTTCATTATGGGTCCCAATCACTTTGATCTTCTCATCGCATGGCCGCATCTTTCTAGGTCTCCCTCTGCCCCTTTTAACTTGAGCCTCCACCGGAGCGTCTGAAGGCCTCTTTTGTATGCGGCCCGACCGTTGAGCTTCTTTCTTCTTCTCTTCGATCAGATTCTTGATTGGGTCTTTGGTTTGGTTCTTGATTGGCTCAGTATCGTTTCTTGTCGCAACTAGCATGATCAGATAATGGATCAATCAGAGTTACTAGATCATCTAATCAATCATAGTTTTACACTAACGTGAATGAAGTGAAACAAACGAATGGTGGATGATAAATACCACAAAGATAAGTAGATCAACTTGTGCACTACAGAGTCAATGCAAGGGATGAACTGTAAACATACAGTTAGGTTGAGAAACAATATCGAAGTATCTGAAAGATAATTTAGCTCGTAACAAAAACAATATAATTATCATTGAACCGATATGACCGACTAATAATTTCTCAGCTAATGTTTCCCATGAATGAGATGATGACGATAATGCTTTTCAATGACAATAATTTCCATTGCTGAGGCAAAAAATATTGATCAATATTGATCAATTACACAGTATGCGTTGACCAAATAAAAAACTCAGAATATGGTCGCCACTACCTATGTCATCGGGTTTATCAGCACTCTTGATAGAACAAATACATCAAATCGTATTTAGTTTCTATAGAGGCAAATCGTATTTCTTTTTTCCATTGTGACGATTAGCAGAAAAAGTATGTGTATGTCTCAACATATTTTAAGTAAAAAGTTGCCTATAGTTTATTGCACGATAACTTGAAAAATCATTTAAGTCTAACCAAATGAAAATTTCTAATGGTAATTTACATATCGCATGTTGCAGGTTTCAGATATTTCGACTAAACAAACTAAGTATCATGATGACCCAGAAAAATGGACAAGTAAAGTTTTTCCGACTTACGAGATGAACAACCACAACTTGAGCATTGATTGCCTCTGTAGATGACGACCTTGAACAAAGCTTTACCAGAAGTTGGCAATTCAAAGACGCAGGCATCACCCTTCTGCAATTTGTTGTCCAGCACAAATGTTTTCCAACCGCTTTGGGCCCTAACTTTTGGTTTGGCGTTGTACATCCCAAGATGGTATCGGACGGTCCAAACCCTTCTGCTAGAGCTGTGTAGCTTCATAAAGCCGTTTCCGCTAGTCTTAGAGATGTGCTTCATGAAAAATGCAGCTGGTATATTCTGCAAAAGAAATGGAGGGCAAAAAGCAAATGTCATTCAAGGATAAGAAAATCTAATTCTCCTTCAGAGGCTTGGTCCTCTAATTAGTACTCTCTTTTTATTTGATTTTTTACGTCGAATAAATCCTCCAAGTCATTCATTTTATTTTTTTGCCAGTAGCATTGTATGTTCTATCTAATTGTAAGAGAAAGAGATATACCATACAAATCAAGCGGAACAACTAGAATGTTCCACAAAAGGCTAAAGCATAAGATTGAAGACATAAGAATCATGGTGTAGTGATATATAAAAGTGTCATCCCCAGAGCCTCTGTTAAATCAACCGCTAATGACCATTTCAAGATGCATCAATGATGTATCTTGTTATGTCTATTTGAAAGCTACAGCAAATCCTGCAAGTGGCAAGGAGGAATTCACGAGGTACATTTCAGGTATCCGCTCCCCTAAGCTGCCACAGTAGAGTGGATCCTATCCTACGTTTACCGCTTGCCTTCCTTACCCAGCTGGTCTTGAGATATGCGCTAGATTGAACCCTAAACCCGTGCGGTTATAGAAGCGCATGTACATATGTCACCACCCTAAGCTAATCAAAGCATAATCAAGTGCACCAAACAAATTATGGTCCTTAAGAAATTGCAACAATTATACTTAGCACCCAATTCATTCCTTACCAATGCGTACGGACACTGAACATAGGATGGTTGCATGAGAATTATGAAAAATGGATTCGTTGTTTCAAAAGAAGCAGCCCTCGAAAGCACTTCGACCTCTTCTTCGACTCTGAACCGTCGGTTACTCAAGCATGGCACCAATTTCGGGTGATTATTACCATTGGAGATTTGTCCATCACCATGTTCATCTGCAACAAAGATATGTCATCTTGTTTTAAATTAACTACCAAATATATCCATGTGAAATACCCTTTTACTTACATTAAAAAAAAAAATAGTAGATTCTAAGGAATTACTAGATCCACAGGGTTTAGTAGGCTTCCAGTTTTTTTTTTTTAATCATTTTTACCTTTTGTAACTTGAGGTTCTTCGTCGTACGAACTATTAGTCCATTCTTGAGACCCACTGTAACGGCTTGTTTCTATGGATGGTTCATACAAAGAGTCGTCGTCATCAGCTGGTGAATTTTTCTTCTTCTTCTTCTTCGGAGATCGAACGGGTGTTGATGATGGCAATTCTCTCCTTTTACATCTACATGACTGAGAATCATCATCTGATATTTCAATTACCATTTCCTCGGTTTCCTCCACATCTTGTGACAACAAATGCTCATCACCAAGCTTGGATTTTCCACAATTTTCTTTACAAACCATAGGGTATTTAATTTCTGAAGCACTCGTATCACAAATGACCACATGAAACACAGAGTTTCCTTCATATCTGAAGAATAGGAAGTAACCATCTTCGATTGTGTAGTGCCTGACGAAGTCTGACCAACCATCTTGTAGCCAAAAGTCATTTTTTTGCCTCCGCAATTTCATTTTCCAAACATCTCCACTAGGCACATTGAGGCACACAACGTTGGAGAAATTATTCCCATATCTTCTGGCGAATCTTACTGGAATCTGCTGTTTAAAAAATCAGAGTAT
Organism: Psidium friedrichsthalianum; assembly: GCA_019149425.1. Taxonomy (NCBI): domain Eukaryota; kingdom Viridiplantae; phylum Streptophyta; class Magnoliopsida; order Myrtales; family Myrtaceae; genus Psidium; species Psidium friedrichsthalianum. The sequence continues at coordinate 12,022 of JAGVVM010007597.1, forward strand.
AATTTAGGGAGAAACCTAGGCAGAAACTTCAAGTCAGGCACGCAGGATTTTATTGTTTGCTTGGAACTATTTAACTCATAGAAGATGTATTCATAACACAGTAAAGAAGTGATTATGCATAAGCAGGAAGATCTTTGGACATATGAACGAAAATCAGTTATTGAAAATAAAACATACCCATCACCAGTTATAAGATTCACCCGTCTCATGCAATCAGATGATGCATGCTACAGATAGTATAACTCATTGATAAAACCCAGCACTGAATGCTGCTAAAAACACACATTACTTGTTGAATGTTAAATATGATGACACCCTTTGCAATATATCCTTGACTTTCTAAGCCAGTTACTTCAGTAGATCAATCACAATGCACCCACCATTACTCTCCAAAAAGTATCCCCTAGCTCCACCACAACACGGTGTTGCTATCCAAATGTCGCGTTCTGTAAAAGAAAATTCAGACCAAAGCATACGGAAATGAAGTCCCAAGACAGACTTGTCGTTTATCCTAAAAGCAACCGCCCACAAGAACAAGAAAAGCAACCAAAATAGAAAAACAGAGCAGGCTCATATACAGAAAGAAAAAGAAAAAGAAGACAACCCCCACCCAGGAACC
>JAGVVM010007598.1:0-38188 GCA_019149425.1 Psidium friedrichsthalianum
CACAATCAACAAGAACCAAATCTGCACATAGTAGAACTGTCTCAAAACTAAAAATCCTAGAGCTCTCAATCGTAAGAACCAAAACCTAAAATTCACACCATTAAACAACAAATTATCAACCTTATAATCCTAATCAACGCGTCAAGCAACCATAGCCCAACTTTGAAACGCTTTACTCAACCAATCTCAACCGATTTCTGGGCCAAAAATCTTCCTCGCCTAACAATTTCAAACTCTTCCAATACCTACCCTAACAATATCAAAGGGAAGTTCACAATCTCGTAGCCTGTCTGAAAATATCCCTATTACCATTCCATGAACAAATCTATATTATTTCGCAACTCCCCTAGTCTTTCCTTAAGGGTCCCTTTGAATCATTCAAAATATTCCCCTACAAAAGAAAATCAATAAGCTCTACCCTTAAAACTTAATTTTCAAACATCCTCAGATCCCAACTTTCAATAAACACTCAGCTCTCCTAACCAACCAATCAAGACAACAATACTGATCAAGATACTGCAAACCCAGACTCCAAACAGACATTGTTGCTACCACTACAGGCAACTCAGCCGTTATCTCGTGAGACAACATTTGCAGGTACCCAAAAAAAATAACCTTCCACATCTCAACGCATTCTGATGGCTACTTATCATTAGTTCCTAGAACTTTATAAACTACAGTGAGAGTACTACGATTGTAGATGGTAATGTTTGATAGTACTACCATACGGACAAAAAGTGTAAATCTGTACATCTACTAGTGCCTAGAGCTTGAACTATTGCTGCAACACAAGTATCAAATTCCTTTCCCGACCTACAAAATAATACAACTATCTCGGCTCTGAAAAATCTAAGCACCATCCGTCGACGGATGATCACATTTTTTTATTTTGAAAAAACAAAATAAAAAACTCAAAATTTGCTGAACAACTATTTTAATTTTTATAGTTATTTTTGTTGATATTATTTAATTATCTTTCGTTCTTTTTAATTTTTGTTGAGGGTTTGGTTTTGTGTTGGTACTATTGGGGTTATTAGCTGAGATAGATCTTTTGGTAATGGGCGGGCAACTATTCTTGAGCTTATGTTTCTATTAATGGGTAGACTCTTCTATATTTATGGCTATAATGATTTAATTATTTCGGGAGTTTGTTATATTCTTGGTGATGACTGGTCCCTATGATTAATGTTTGAATTATATTTATCAACTTTGATGGATTTAGGGGATGGTTAGTCTTTGTCGGTATCTATTTGTTAAGCTTGTGTAGGATCCCTTTTTTGGCTATCTTTTTTTATGTTTCTTATTTTATGGATTTTGTTATCTTTATTGGTTCTTATTATGGTCTTAGTCAGTTTACTGCCTGCTCTGATCTACTTTCCACCATATATGATGGCTTAGTTTGATGCCCTGTAGTTTTTGTTCTTCAAGGTATGGTTGGCACCCAGATGGAATGGGGGGCGTATGGAGTGATTGTGTTGGTATAAGTGGCTTGGTAACTCGGGCCAATTATGCTTATAATTTTTTATTTTTGGGAATTATTTAAAAAAACATATAGTTTTTTAAATTAAAATTGTAATCTTAGAATTAAAAAATTTATTATATTTATATCTTTTTAGTTTTCCATAACCTATATATGATTTTTTATTTATAATTTTCAATAACGACATCATATATTTAAAATCATTAATTTTTTTTTTAAATAAATCTAAAAATACCTTAGTTTTATACATTTTTTTAATTATACCCATTATTTAAATTATAACATTGTCTACTCGGTATTGTTCTCAATTTTACTTATTACATTCTCCATTATATTTTTCAATTTATTTATTCCCTTTCCTTACAAAAGATTAAACCATTTTACATTTTTTTTAGATTTTCATATTTTATTTACCTTTTGTTTTCTTTTTTTTCTTACTTCTTTTCTCTATTTTATTTTTACCCTATACATCCTTTTTTCTTTTTTTCTTTTCTTTGTCTTCTTGTTTCTTCTCACCTCACTCCTGGGTGATTACTTTGTCCATACCCCACCTTCTTCCCCTATTGCTTTCTCTCACTTACAAATTCAATCTATTCATAATCCCCTCTTTTCTCCGTTCTCATCCCTCCGTTTTCTTATTTTTCCCTGGCCCCGTGTGCTTATCTCCAACCTATTTTTCCCCTATATCATTTTTTTCTTTTTTTTCTTTTTCTTCTATCGATCGTTTTTTTGTACCCACCCAACTTTATTTTTTACCCCCTTCTCCTCCATTTCTCAATCGTCCACGAGGAAGCGACAATGGTCCTAAAATTATTAGTCTCTGGCCCCTTAGTTCTTTAATGTATTTTCACCTCCCAAATCCCCATCCATATTTTTCACTCCTTTCTTCTCTTTTTCCTACAAACCTACTACATCCTCTACTTTTCCCATAACTCCCCTTCCCTTTTTCCCTTACCTTTTTTTCACCCTTTTTTTCGCTTTCCTTCCTCCCACCTTTAATCTTGTCTATTTTCGGACCTTTCCAACTTCATCTTTTAAATTACCCCCCTCTTTTCCCACTATCTTCCCCTACTCCGGTCGGTGATGAAGTGCATGGAGTAGCAGCGACAATTTTCCCTTCTTATCCCTTTTCCTCTCCTCTCATTTTTCCCCTTCCTTTCTTTTTATTTTTTTCCAGCTTTCCCGTAATCTTCCCCCCATATACCTTCTATCCTCCCTTTTTTCTTTTTTTTCACTTTCCCCTTCCCACTTCTTTTTTTCACTCCCATCAAATACCAAGGTCCGGGTAAGTCGGACGCCGCCCCCCACGGGTCGTCTCGACCACGACCACGGTGTCACACCGACAGCCCCCGGAACCATTTCTGGTTTCTCCCCCCCCGCCCCACCCCCATCCCCTCTCCTACCTCCCCCTTTATCCCTCCCTGCTCCTCCTCCTGCCCCACCGCGCGCACGAGGATGACCGCAATCCCCAAGTCCCAGTCCCGCCTGAGCTCCGACCAACTTGGTCAGAATTTGCCCGGCGACGACGTGCCCAATGTCACGTGGACTCGTCGCCGGCAACTTGAGCGAAGGCCGCCCAGCGAGCGATACTGCTCGCACCACCCGCAGGCATTTTTGAAAAAAAAATTTCAGGTACAAATCCACAGGAGATTTGGGAGTTAGGGGAGTTTCTTCTGCGAAGTTCGAACAGAATTTGAAAGAGGACGATATCGGAGAGATTGAGGGTACCAAATCAAGTTTATAAAGGGACGAAGGGCTCCGAGTTTTGGGGTACCTTTTTTTCGGCCGAGGCAAAGTGGACTGAAACTGAGGATTAGGCGCTATTCAGAACAAGACAAGCTTGAAATTACCTTAGGAAGATTGTGCCCGAAGCTCAGGGAGAAGCGGTCTGTGCTGGTTTCATCATTTCCACAATTCACAGCTCGCCTCGCGCCTCGACAGGTAAATCCCCTGACTTCAGCTCTGACTCAGGGAGGGCCTCTAATGGCAACTCGACTGATTTGGGCATATTCTTCTTATTTTTTTGTGCGTTTTACTCCCCTCGTGCCACTGACCAACGTTTATATCTTCACTTTGCATTGCTGTCCATGGAATAATAAACTCCGAGCCGAAACCATCAAACTAGCTCACCATGATCGCCGCTGATTAGGGTATACTGGCAATCTAGGGTTTATACGGACCGAAATCAGGTAAGCTTCCAGAACTCCTTGCGATGACTCTCTCCGTAGACATGTTAATTGAAGTGTTCATTCATGATTATGCTAATGGTTGTAATGTTCGAGCTTCGGAGGTTAGTCGACGATTCGTTTCTTGATACACGCTTTGATTATGTTGACCGGTTTGCCGCGACAGCCTGTGAAAATTAGTTGCCGAAGACTATTTGAAAATTTCATATGTTGATCGCGAATGAGTCTGATTCGATTGAGTTGAAATGGGTTGACCGAGTCGATGTCACCGTCGGGATGGTCGCCGTCGAACCACAGCCGTTCGTCTGGTTTGGCGCAAGGAAGAAGACAAAGCTGATGTGGTTTCGCCATGTCAGCTCGTTGACCATCAGAGTCGACGTGGCTCCGACATGGCGCATACGTCGGATGCCATGTCATCTCGTCCTGTTACGACTAAATAGGTTGATAATAAACCCAGATCGGAGGTGGGAGTGTTGCCATCTGTCACATCTGGGAATTTTCGGATTTATAATAGGTTTTTATATTAGATTTTCAAAATAAAAATAAAAGATTAGATTGGACGGTCCAGATCGATTCTAGATCAAATCTGGACCGTCAGATTTAGTACCGAGATTGAACGGTGAGATCAAAGTCTCCCGTTCGATCTCGGATGTTGATATTAGTAATGGGGTTTAACGGCCGAGATTGAATTCTCCTTAATCGTGGCCGTCGATTTTAGTATCTGGTCCGAGGGCCGTGGGCTAGCCACGTGGCCCATTCTAGACCGCCGATTAGCCGGTATTAATAAATAGAAATAAAATCTAAAAAAAAACACAAAAATTTCAGCAAAAAAATAAATAAAAATTAGAAAAACCTAGAAAATCAATAAAAATTAAAAAAAAATGTAAAAATCGAAAAGCGAGAGCGGCGTCGTTTTGTCTACCATTTCGGATAGGACTTGGTCAAGCGGGCGGTTGACCCGACCCGGCCCGAGAATAAAAAATTATAAGATAGTAGAAAAATTCGGCAAAAATCATAAAATCAAAAAAAAAAAAGAAAAAAAATCAGAAACATACCAAAATCATCTTAGGAAAATCTCAGGAAATATAAAACTTTAAAAATTTTAGAAAAAACCAAAATTAGGAGTCCGAAAATAAAAATAATAAATTCGTAAAAAAATAATAATAATAAATGAAGTTTTAAAATTTAGAAAATTTGTTAGAAATGCAGAAATTTTTTTTAAAAAAAATAATAAAATAAAATAAAATAATATAGAAAATCAAAATAAAAAATTCTAGAAAATTTAGAAAATATTCCAAAAATAGGAAAAATTCTTAGAAACTCTTAGAAAGTCTAGAAAAATCCTAAAAAAAAATCCTAGAAAATCTAGAAACATTCCAAAAATCGTGAAAATTAGGAAAAACCACATTTAACTGGTTTGACCTATTTTCACATTTTTAACTTCTCGAGCCTTGGAAAATGACCATTCTACCCTTCTGGTCAAATTTGACCCAAATCATTCCGAACCATCCAAATCATCTTCAAGCCTAATTGATGTATTTTCCAGACTTCTAGGACTCTCCTTTGTTTGTAATTGACTTTGATGTGATATGTTTGCTTCCCGATTTGATTTCTCGATGCGTATGTATTTCTCTGGTTGTGATTGATAGGATAGACAATTCCACCTGCATGAACCCTTAGATTTTGAGAGCTACCTTACCCAATCTCGCTTGCATGAATCCCTTAGATTAGGATAATCACCCCAACTTAGGTACCGAAAGGGCGTCGATAGCAATATCGATGTAACTAAGTCCCGAATCTAGATCTCTGGTTTTCGTAGGATCGAACGATCTCTCCCAATTGTTGATAGGGTTTCCAGTCATACCCTCCAATAAATGATTGGTGGCGACTCCGATGGCATGCACACCATGCAAATGTCACCCGATCACACTAGGTCGACTCGATTTAAATTTTCCTGACGCGATTTGGTATGGGCTTGGAGAGCCTGAGCTAAGCCCAAACACCAAAAAGGGCCTAGCAATCCATTAGCTCCCTCGGATCCGGAAATCTCGGGAGGGTCCCGACAACTATATAGAGTTTGCTTAACGATCTCGGATAATACGTCCCAAAAGATATTTATTTAAGACATCATTAACTTAGGGAGCTAGTTTTTAGGATGCTACAATGCGCACCTCCCTGTGCACGTGATGCTCACTCGCCGCACCAAAATGGTGAATTCACTTGCAATAGAAGAGGTAGTCGAAATGTCTACCTAGCTGAAAAGATGACAACCAACAGGAATGAGCTAAAACTCAGCAAGTAAAACTACTACTTCGAACAACTAAACCATATATATAATCATAGGATCAGGGAGCATTCACAATTGATAACTATCAGGGCACACAAACTTAGTAGTATATTTTCACAAGAGACTACGCGTAATCCGTCATGGATATACCAATAGCTTGACTCCCCAGGTACACGGCCAAATGCCCCATTCGGTGTATACTTCAAATCAAAACAACTTCGTATCAAATGAACGATTAGCTCTTCTGTTCTGACTACCCATGGTCGTTACTTTTCAATTCAAGTTGTGATTCAACCTATCAATGCACAATTTCAAAAGCAACCTTGTATAGCTCTAGGCCAAATCACCTCCTCCTCAGCAATTTCAATTTACATTGCTATGACAACACCTGCATGATAAATATTTAAATTACCATGTACCCAAGTCCAAATTTACATAACCTAATCGATAAAACCATTAAATGAAGCGAGGAATCGCACAAACACCCCTTGAGGGTCCTCGGCCAAGCACATCATAAAATTTCACTTCCAAATTCCCCACATTCCATTGACAATCTTGACAATTAGCCTTCAAATAACAATTATCCATAGCCATGTGACACGGGCCGGTCATTCCGTGTCCCCTTCATTGATGTGGAGGATCGTGGGGGATCGAACAACTTGGGTTCTGGGGTCTTCTCACACTCATATAACCTTGAAGTGATGCTTGCTGGAGTCAACATAGAAAATGATAGTAAATGAGCGATGCAGAGGGTACTAGACAACTGGGTCCCTAGGAGTGGTGTCAGGACGGTTTGTGCTAGGAGTTCTAGGATTAAACATAATACATCCCTTAGGAGCTCTGAAGGCGGGGTTGGCCTCTCGTATACAAACTGGTCGGAGCTGATGCCGCTCTCCTGATGAGGCCATGGCAGGCCGAAACCAGTTGTGGTGCCTATATTGACCTGTGCTCTTTCGATACAAAAAGGATGCCCGAGCTAAGCTGAGTATGATAGGATCCGATACAAGAAAGATATTCGCCTAAGTGTTTCATGGACAACAAGAAAAAAAAGGCTGGCCGGTGGTAGACTGCTCGCCAGGCGCCTCACGGGCTGACCCTCGGCCAGGGGAAAATGCCAGCCCGTGACAAATGGTATCAGAGCAGGATCCCTTTAGTAGTTGTGTGAGTCGAAGAAAATTTGCGGTCTACTCGGTCCTTCAGGTGTGGAGAGTGAATCGCTAGAGCTGACAAAAAAAAATGGCTCGGACAAAGTACGGCTCTCGCCTTGCTTCGGGGATACCAATGGGGAACAACAAAGAAATTGATTCATCACTGAAATGGGAAAACGTTCCTAGATCAATCGGCGAATTTCAAGATGGATTCTCTACCATGCTTTCGACAAGGTGAAACCTCCATTGGTTAGCAAAAAAAAAAAACGAAAAAAATGCTTATTAGGGAAAAAGAAAGGTGTCGCTATGTCAGTGCGGTTGGCCAAAGTGCCACACCTTGAAAGCAACAGTGACTAGAAAACGGTGCTGCGAGGTAAACACAGTTGGCAAAAAACGCCACACTGGATTGCATAAGTGACCAAATAAAACCCGAACGATGTTTAAAAAGAAAAGAAAAGAGAAAAGAAAAGAAAAGCTACCAATGTTGAGGGAAGACTGTTCTGTCTCGCAAGGGTGCGACAGAATAGCCCGCAACGAGGGCGTTGCGGAAATGAGTGGGGGAGAATGACACGGGCCGGTCGTTCCGTGTCCCCTTGATCGATGCGGAGGATCGTGGGGGATCGAACAACTTGGGTTCTAGGGTCTTCTCACACTCATATAACCTTGAAGTGGTGCTTGCTGGTGTCAATATAGGAAATGATAGTAAATAAGTGATGCAGAGGGTACTAGACAACTGGGTCCCTAGGAGTGGTGTCAGGACGGTTTGTGCTAGGAGTTCTAGGATTAAACATAATACATCCCTTAGGAGCTCTGAAGGCAGAGTTGGCCTCCCTTGTACAAACTGGTCGAGAGTTAATGCAGCTCGCCTAATGAGGCCATGGTAAGCCGAAACCAGTTGTGGTGCCTATATTAACCTGTGCTCGCTCGATACAAAAAGGATGCTCGAGCTAAGCTGGGTATGGTAGGATTCGATACAAAAAAGATATTTGCCTAAGTGTTCCATGGGACAATAAGAAAAAAAAATGCTGGCCTGGTGGTAGACTGCTCGCCAGGCACCTCATGGGCTAACCCTCGGCCAGGGGAAAATGCCGGCCCATGACAAATGGTATCAGAGTAGGATCCCTTTAGAAGGTGTGTGAGTCGAAGAAGAAAATCTGCGGTCTACCTGGTCCTTCGAGTGTGGAGTGAATCGCCGAGCTGACAAAAAAAAAATGGCTTGGACAAAGTACGGCTCTCGCCTTGCTTCGGGGATGCCAATGGGGGCACAGCAAAGAAATCGATTCATCACTGAAATGGGAAAATGTTCCTGGATCAATGCTGTGAATCTCAAGATGGATTCTCTACCATGCTTTAGACAAGGTGAAACCTCCATTGGTTAGAAAAAAAGAAAAAGAAAAAAAATGCTTATTAGGGAAAAAGAAAGGTGCCGCTATGTCATTGCGGTTGGCCAAAGTGCCACACCTTGAAAGCAACTATGACTACAAAACGGTGCTACGAGTTAAACGCAGTTGGCAAAAAACGCCACACTAGATTGCACGGGTGACCAAACAAAACCCGAACGTTTTTAAAAAGAAAAGAAAAGAGAAAAGAAAAGAAAAGCTACCAATGTTGAGGGGAAGACTGTGCTGCCTCGTAAGGGTCCGACAGAATAGCTCGCAACGTGGGCGTTGCGGAAATGAGTGGGGGAGAATGACACGGGCCGGTCGTTCCGTGTCCCCTTGATCGATGTGGAGGATCGTGGGGGATCGAACAACTTGGGTTCTAAGGTCTTCTCACACTCATATAACCTTGAAGTGGTGCTTGCTGGTGTCAATATAGGAAATGATAGTAAATGCGGCGATGCAGATGGTACTAAACAACTGGATCCCTGGGAGTGGTGTCAGGATGGTTTGTGCTAGGAGTTCTAGGATTAAATATAATACATTCCTTAGGAGCTATGAAGGCGGGGTTGGCCTCCCGTGTATAAACTGGTCGAAAGCTGATGCAGCTCTCCTAATGAGGGAATGGAAGGCCGAAACCAGTTGTGGTGCCTATATTGACCTGTGCTCGCTCGATACAAAGAGGATGCCTGAGCTAAGCTGGGTATGGTAGGATCCGATACAAGAAAGATATTCGTCTAAGTGTTCCATGGGACAACAAGAAAAAAAAATGCTGGCCTGGTGGCAGACTGCCTCGCCAGGCGCCTTACGGGCTGACCGTCGGCCAGGGGAAAATGCCGGCCCGTGACAAATGGTATCAGAGTAGGATCTCTTAGTAGGTGTGTGAGTCGAAGAAAATCTGTGGTCTACCCGGTCCTTCGAGTGCAGAGAGTGAATCGCCGGAGCTGACAAAAAAAAATGGCTTGAACAAAGTGCGGCTCTTGCCTTGCTTCGGGGATGCTAATGGGGGCACAGCAAAGAAATCGATTCATCACTGAAATGTGAAAACATTCCTGGATCAATTTGGCGAATCTCAAGATGGATTCTCTACCATGCTTTAGACAAGGTGAAACCTCCATTGGTTAGCAAAAAAAAAAAGAGAAGAAAATGCTTATTAGGGAAAAAGAAAGGTGCCGCTATGTCAGTGCTGTTGGCCAAAGTGTCACTCCTTGAAAGCAACAGTGACTATAAAACGGTGCTGCGAGGTAAACGCAGTTGGCAAAAAACGCCACACTGGATTGCACGGGTGACCAAACAAAACCCGAACGGCATTTAAAAAGAAAGAAAAGAGAGAAGAAAAGAAAAGCTACTAATGTTGATGGGAAGACTGTTCCGCCTCGCAATGGTGCGACAGAACAGCCCGCAACGAGGGCATTGCGGAAATAAGTGGGGGAGAATGACACGAGCCGGTCGTTCCGTGTCCCCTTGATCGATGCGGAGGATCGTGGGGGATTGAACAACTTGGGTTCTGGGGTCTTCTTACACTCATATAACCTTGAAGTGGTGCTTGCTGGTGTCAACATAAGAAATGATAGTAAATGAGCGATGCAGAGGGTACTAGACAACTGGATCCCTGGGAGTAGTGTCAGGACGGTTTGTGTTAGGAGTTCTAGGATTAAACATAATACATCCCTTAGGAGCTCTAAAGGCGGGGTTGGCCTCTCGTGTACAAACTGGTCGGGAGCTGATGCCGCTCTCCTAATGAGGTTATGGCAGGCCGAAACCAGTTGTGGTGCCTATATTGACTTGTGCTCGCTCGATACAAAAAGGATGCCCGAGCTAAGCTGGGTATGGTAAGATCGATACAAGAAAGAATTCGTCTAAGTGTTCCATGGGACAACAAGAAAAAAAAAAAGGCTAGCCTGGTGGCAGACTGCTCGCCAGGCGCCTCACGGGCTGACCCTCGGCCAAGGGAAAATGCCGACCCGTGACACATGCATGAGACTCAGATCAGACCATCGAAGCCAACATCCAAAGTGTTTCTCCTTGCCATGCAAACCCATTTCATTCTCGATGGGAATCATGTACATTTGAAACATTTCATCCAATCCATGATCAATAACTAGTCTAGTGGTAAAAGTTAGTAATTAACTTGCCCTAGGATGAAGCTCGAACATAACATAGCTTGATTTTCCCACGGAACGAGCATGGACTGACCTTCTCTTTTTGGGTTCCACCGAGAATGGGCGAGTGGCAAAACAGCAACGCATTGACGGCAAGGCCTGATGTGGATCTGACGTTAACCATAGGGCCCACGGACATCAATCTGTGGCGTCGCTGAAGCTAGCTTGCGTGAAGGGGTTACAAGTGAGAGGAAGAGAGCTCTCAAGTGAGAGAGAAAAGAAAATTGAGCAGTGAGGGAGAGGAAAAGTGAGAGGAGAGAGAGTGGGTGGGATTTATATAGTGGGTTAGAGCATGGTCGATTAAGTGGGATGCTTCGCGCTCAAACCGCAATCAAACTTTGCTTTGGACCGATTTAATCTTGCACCAATTCATTGTCCGCAAACGGTCCGCATAATAACACCACATCCGACTATAATTCTCGTCTCACTTAATCCACTGCCCAAAGTTTATTAAGTCCCCAAATTGACCTACTCCGCTTGTTAATTACTTTGGCGTAACTTGGATTGTTACATCAATAGCCACAAGAGAGGGCGGAGATGCCCTCGCCGGCCATGGGCAAGGGTTGCAGGCCCCCACCTTATCTAGGCAATGCCACACAATCTAGGCATCATGGCCTCACCAAATGGAGTGAGGAGTGGCGGTGAGGGCCTTCCAGCCCTCGCCAAAGGTTGGCCATCGGCCCTTGTCGACCCTCAGAAAATAGAAAAAAGAGGAAAAAGAAAAAAAAACATTTGAAATATTATTAAGAAATATTCACGTCAATACCAGTTGTCCACTGTGGCAAAACCAGCGTATACGTCAATGATTTTCAGCTAAACTAGCCTGATAGACTCAATTGGTACCAACGCAAAAAGGTTTATGATTGAATTGGTATCAATGCAATATGTTTATGATTGAATTGGTATCAATGCAATAGGTTTATGACTTTTTGGTACTTTTCCCGCTATCTTAATAAGTACTCGCTGCTAACCATAAACAAAAGAAAATAAATAAGTACTCTTTTCAAGATCTTGGGCACTTTCCTTCCGGACCACCAAGTTTTAATCCAATAAATTGGTCTTTATTTTCCTTCACATATTGCATCTGTCTTAACCGTTTGGAATTTAACCCATCTTTGTCGACAATTATCATGTAATTGCTACCAATTTATATGATATAACCCGGACTTAATTATTATTTGGAAGTTTATGACTACCTTCCTCGACAGCCAAACTTGGCTATCTTTATAGAATGTCTCTTGAAAATTGAATTCATTCCTTGCTTTTTCTAGGTAAGGTAGTTATACTTTCTTCAACTAGAAGAGAATTTAACTTAGCGGCTCTTTTCATATATAAAGCATGAGTAATTATGCAATTAAATTAACAAAAAATGGTAGTACTACTTAGATGGTTACATTTGAGAAATTTGAAACTTGCAATGATAAGCATAATAAGAACGTGTGCCCAAATAATATATGCACATATATTTATTTGACAATTTCAGAAATAATAACAGTCCGAAAATAGAAATAAAAAAAAATTGCTGTAGCCAGTGGGCAATCGCATCCATGCGTCTCTAAAGAGCAAACAAAACACCACTCATAAGAAATACACCAACCAAATATATCCCCAAAGGAAACAAAAGAATATGGTTCATATTTCGCGGTCTCAGAACTGTATGAAGGGCTTGAATGGGCTCACCACCTTCTTGATCTGATCAAGCAAGGAAGTGTAGGACACGGTCCCATCATTTCCAGCAAGAACTCTGTACTTGTCCTTCCTAGTGAAGTTCGTGCACTCGAACCCCAACGTCGCGGCTAATATCCTCTGGACGTAATTCGCGACGTCGTAAGGGCTTTTGCCAGCCGAGCACGTCGCCTCAACCGGCAGCTGGTTCAAGAACGTGACCTCGTAGACCGGCCTAGGGTTCATGAAGAAGAAGATGGGGTCCATCCCCTTCCAACTCCTTGCCGTCGTCGCGTGAAAGAACCCGACCCTGTAGTTCATCGCCACGGGAACTATTCTATCGGTTAGCTCTGCAAAAAGAGGGCTGAATCTCAAGAGGAAGGGCTCTCTACATGTTGTTCCCTCTGGACAAACTATCAGATCACCCTTCGATAGTTCTTGTTTGATCTTTTGAGCATCGACTTCTCGCACTCTCGTCAATCGGACAGTTGGAATGGGCGATAGTATCTCGGATAGCCTAGAGATGGAGTAGGTCAGCGCCGGGATTCTACGTCCTAAGACAGTGGACAAAACAACGGGGTCCATCAGAGTCCGGTGCGTGCAGACAAACAACAAGCCCGTGCCTCCGGCTGATGGTGATCTTGGTGGTTTGCCTTTGACGATGATCTTCCCTCCAAAAAGACGGGAAACATGGGGCATCATCTGTAAGGGGATAATTATTCCGATGGTGATGCGGATGATAGCAAGGATCACGCCGAAAGGCATCCACAGGAGGATCAAGAACGCGGTGGATGGGGTCGGGCGCTTCACTAGTCGACCGTCGTGGAAGATCACAGGGTGAGGATAGAGATGATGCTGGTTGTCGTGCTTCTGAAGACTGGTGAAGGGTGGATGCAACTCTTCCTGAAAAGAGCAATACGATGAATTAGAGTCAATTAGGCATGGTGAAAGTGAAAATAATTCGTGTACTGAAACTCAGAGAAGAAAAAGGTGCAACAGAAAAAACGAACTCTCTAAACCATGTGAATTGTCTTCAGCTTTCCCAAGCTACTGAAAAAGTCGGAATCGATCGTCACCAAGTAGACGAACTCACCTTGCATAATGATAAAACCGAATGAGACGACGATGGCCTTCCTAACCCTAATGCCGGCTGCTCACCGTCAAAAAACTTCTTGACATGATCAGCGACGCGCTTGTTGTCACTCTTAATGAAACCGGTGGCATACCCAAACCGATTCACGACGAGCTCGCTCCCGATGACTTCGTCGGCTTGCAAATGCTCCTTCGCAAACCTCTCCACCATGACTCTCGGGGTTTTCGTTACCACCACTCTCTTTCCATGTGAGCTAAGCACCCTCCATGCGTTCATGTTCAAGTCATCCATGTAAAACTTGGGCAGGACGGCTCTCGCCACCGATCTGATCTCGGACTCGGGCACTGCGGCCGTCGCCACGAAGGTCATCACCTTTAGCCCGGCATCTTCCTTCCCGAGCGCATTGAGCAGCCGAATCACAGGCCATAGCAACAACAGCAGCGCGAAGCGTACCAGACCGGACGCTTCGAACGCCACCAGCATGAAGTAGGAAAAGGGGTCTGGATCGTTCAAGAGAGTCCCTTCAAGCTCGGAAACGACGGACGCCATTCCGACTTCTCGTTTTTTTCGGAACAATCGCCCTTCTCTTGGTAGCTCAACGCTCGGAGAAATAACGATTTTGATCTATGCTTGATGGACTTGGCTAAGGAATGAGAATAGGTAATTGGACTATAAAGCAAAGGGATGAACTCGCTGCTATACCTCTTGACTTTGGATGTCCAGGAAGGGAATGAGGCGGTTCATCAGCTCGAACTACCTTATATAGGGTTTCAACTCAGCCTAAGCTTTGTCAGGTTTGGTCAATCCGTAATAAAAGGAAGGTTTCGTGCCACGTTTACGCCACAAATTAATTAATTAATCCAATAACTTGGTCAGAAATTAGGAGAAATAAAATATATTAAAGTTAGGAAAACCCTTAATTAATTAGCTTGTTCCACGTTTACGCGTAGCATGGGTCTAAAATTCTATTAGGTTACCCAGATGTAACCGAGGAGAATGTGGTTACCTACATACCATTTCCAGGGGTAACGTTTCCAAAATTTATCAACTTGTGACCACTCCAGCCTCCACGTTGATCAGTGGGAACAACCACGTCTTAACATGTTCCACACGTGGCTATGAGATCTCTCTTCTCTGTCTCTCTCTAGTTCGCACTTGGCTATGAGATCTCTGGTCCTTCATCCCCAACTTTGCTCCTGAAAATGGCAAATATTTCCAAAAAAATCCTAAATTTATTATAATTATGTTAATTTAATCATAATTTTTTTATTTGACCAATTGAATCATAAACATTTTACATCTATACTAGTTCAGTCTATTTGACCAACTTTAACCGGTCGGTGTTGATGTGACGTTATTGATTATTGACGTGGCAATTTTAAATAATATTTATATTTTTCAAATTATTTTGTTCCTTTTTGTTCTTTTTGTCTTTTCGTTATTTTTCTTTTTTCCTTCTTTCTTAATAAAAGAAAGAGTTCAATTAAAAATGACTTTTCTTTGCATTTTCAGATAAACCGTTGTTTCCAAAAACTTAAACAGTTCAAAACACAGTTTGATCAAGATAGGATATAGACGCAGAAAAACCTAGGAGACAACCGGCACGGTAGAATATTAAACAGAATAAAGGAAATTTTGCTGGGTCAAACCGAGAGACACGTTAAGATGAACTATTTGCCTGTACTTTTTTTTTCCCGAAATTTGCCTGCATTTTGGTACTAGGTAAAACGAATCGTTTTGTTTATAGAAAAAGAAACAGCAATATATATTACCGGATACAATTAGTAAGGAAATTACGAAGTTTGATTATTGAATATTTTTAAAAGAAAACCCTAATATAATCCCGGAAGTTGATTATATATATCATATAGCATATTGTTTTCTTAAAAAATGGCTACCCAACACTCTTTGACTTGATGTGGTAGAAGACACCATGTGAACGAGCCATCACATAACATTGGAAAAAGAATCGCAAAAATTCAAAATCTAATGTTTGGATGTTAATGTAGTCTTAAACTTTTTTTATAATTTTTAATTTGATCAATTTAATTCTAAACCTTTTGACGATTTGTCATTATTGTCCTTCCTGTCAATTTTGGCCGTCTCTTATGTGGCATGTTCAGCACTAACTTGAACAATTTTTACATTTTTTTTTTCTGAATTTTCTATTTTATTATTCTCTTCTTTCAGTTCTTTTTTTCTCCACAATATACATTATACATATACACTACAATAAATCTGTAGGGAGCTAGAAATGTAAATCATGTTGTCTCATTGGCATGTGTTGTTCTCTTCTTGAATATAACTATCATGAGCTTCGATATTATTTGGTAGAGCAACTAAAAAATAGTTTGGGATAAATATGATATGGGTGTACCAATTTGGAATTTTTGGTGATATTAACCCAATTTCGAAATATTATTCAAATTTCAAAAATTTACACGTAAATACTTGTATATTGGGAAAGGTTTGGGTGTTTCGGTTTAAGAGAAAATTAAAGTTTGCCTATTGCATTCAAACGAAAGGAGTTTATGTACTCTCAGGAGCCGCCCGTAGGCGATCGACCGGCGACCAAATAGTGAATAGGTGGAGCATGGAACCGTTGACTATGAGGAAAAAGAAGAGAAAAACAGAGAACTCTTCTAGGGAGCCGTAGCGAGATGGACCGTCTATATTAAAGAGAGTGGAACCCACATGTCGTGGGGGTAGAGGAAATAGGTGAACAAAGTTTGGGAGAAGTCAGAATTCAACCAAGTTCACATAGTTTTTTTCTTTCACGCAGTTTTTTTTTTTTTTGGGTCAATAAAGTTCACTTGGTTTACTAACTCGAGGGACCGCTCAAATGGTAAGTATGTCGATCTTCCTCGTTCAAAGATTCAATTAGAATCGCTGCAACTGCGCCTTTTTGTGAGATGCTCTAAATTTTGGAATTTATCTCCTATAGTTACTCGGTATGCGAGGGAACGAGAGGAGTGTAACATCTATTGTGGATTAGCAAATGTTAAAAGAGATTCAGACACCCAAATTTAGCGATAGAAAGGGTTAATAGAGCTTGAATCAACTTATTACTCAGTGCTCAACGTCCTCTTAACTCGCTCCTAAGTTACTTTTGAAGTATAATGATCCAATCTGACGAGGAGAGGGATTGATTGCCTAAACAAGGTTTTTAGAAGGCGAAGGGGGTAGAAATGAATTGCACATCAAAGAAGGGGAGAGTGAATGTGGGTCGTACACATGAAACCACCAGAAATGTTTTTTAGCGTAACTACAAGTTTAACATTTGTTAAGCATGCTCAAGTAGGAGTACTCTCAGAGGGCAAACACTTTCATAAGTATTTACTTGTATGCCAAAGGGTAACACTGTAAAATGGGACAAGCAAAAGGTGATATTACTTTAAGCAAGTTAAGCCACGGTGTCACAATATGGTATTGGAATATAACTCTCTCTAGTAGATATGTGGTTTAGGGATGAACCATGTAGAAGCTAGTGAGTTCGAGCCACGGACAAGGGCATAGAGTGATTGTTGTGGCAAGTGGGCCTAAATAAAGTGTGGCTCCATGTGGGCTTCAAAGATGACAAGTAAGCAATAAGTGAAAAAATTTTCACACCTAATTGGGTGGAGTGTTCCTAATTACACGTCAAATAGAAAATTAATTCACAAGAACTTTTTGATGCAAGAACAAGTTTGGCCTTTAAACTCCAATGTTAAGTGTATTTGGATGAGAGTACAATCAAGATACACGACTTTCTGGGAAAGTGTTTACCTATTTGTTAAAAGACTCAAGGTTTTAAACACGGAGTTGAAATAAATTTTTGTTGAAACACAGAGAAGCTCAAACTCGAGTTGTGAAAGTACAACAAAGCTGGAAAAGATCCTTGAGTAATCTGCCAATGGTGCTCAAATATCTTGTGAGTTATCTGGAGTCATGCATCCCTCTACACGAACTGGAGAAACCAATGGATATGTACATTTGAGGACACTAAGCATGGATGAAGTACACTGCACCACATGAAACATATGACATTAATCAATCATATTTTGAAAGGATGGTTGTTGTACCTCAATTAATCAAAACATATGTAACCACCAGCATTTGTCGGGCTTTTTACGAAAATGGGTTAAATTTTTTTTCTTTTTACGGATTGGGTTTTGCGGTGAGAAAAATACGAGAATGGGGCTTGTTCGGCGCTCCTAGCGCCGAACAACAAAAAAACCAAAAAAAAAAAAAAAAAAACACTTGTTCGGCACTTATAGTGCCGAACAACAAAAAAACCAAAATAAAAAATAAAAAAAACACTTGTTCGGCACTTATAGTGCCAAACAAAGAAAAAGTGGGGGGGGGGGGTTGTAATAAAAAATTAAAAAATTCGTAGAAAATTATAAAAAAAGAAAAAAATACCAAAAAAATTCCAAAAAATTTCCATAAATCTCAAAAATTAGGAAATTGACCATTTTAACGGGTCGGTCCTATTTTGGATGATTTTCCCTTTTAGACATTTCGAAATGACGATTTTGCCCATTACGGGCAAATTGTCTCGAAAAAATTTCAAAAGTTTCCAAAAAAATTCCAAAAATTAGTAAATAGGCCATTTTAATTGGCCAATCCTACTTTTAAGGATTTTTCTCATCTATCTTTTCAAAATGATGATTTTGCCCCTTATGGAAAAAAAAAATATTCACGAAAAAAATAGTATACGAAAACCCAAATTTGTAAAAACGTAAATTTTTAAATCCATTTATGTAAAAAGCCCCGACAATCTGTTTGTTACCCTTCCTGAAGTTGGCCTTGATGTCCCGTACACTTTCGGTCTTATTGGTAAGTTTCACTTGATATTGGATAGAGAGTTGTTCAGGTGTCCAACGTCAATGTTTGGTTCAGAGCAAGACATGATGATTCGTGAAAAGGAAAATTCAGTCAGACTAAATTACATAACTTGATGATAAAATGAATTCTCGGTTTGAGGTTAAGCAGCGCTCTATACACAATTCCGAAGATTCTCTTTGGAAATTCAAGATCAACTCTTTTTATTTAATTTATCGTTACTTGTTCATTTCTTGCAGGAGATCTGGGTCAGACACATAATTCGAATGTGACGCTGACTCATTATGAGCAAAACCCATATAAACCAAAATTATGTATTATTATAAATTTGATGTACTAGAACTTTTTACATCATAAATATGATATTGTTATGTGTTGACATCGTTGAATCTATAGGCATTGAAAAAATCATATTTATAAGCTTTAACGAAGCTTGAGGATCCAATTTGAAAGAAAAGTAATTTTTGAAATTTGTCGTAAATTTTAATATTATTTTTCATATTAAGAAAATATTCGAAAATAAGAAAATAGATTCCGTAGACTACAAATATGAAGAAATTGCTAAAATTTTATTTTAAAAACCTTTCCATGTTGGACCATTTAAAATACTGACTATTTTTTTCGTGAACACTTTTTTTTTCCATAAGGGGCAAAATCATCATTTTGAAAAGATAGATGAGAAAAATCCTTAAAAGTAGAATTGGCCAATTAAAATGGCCTATTTACTAATTTTTGGAATTTTTTTGGAAACTTTTGAAATTTTTGAGACAATTTGCCCGTAATGGGCAAAATCGTCATTTCGAAATGTCTAAAAGGGAAAACCATCCAAAATAGGACCGACCCGTTAAAATGGTCAATTTCCTAATTTTTAAGATTTATGGAAATTTTTTGGAATTTTTTTGGTATTTTTTTTTTTTTTTTTATAATTTTCTACGAATTTTTAATTTTTTATTACAACCCTCTCCCCCCAACTTTTTCTTTGTTCGGCACTTATAGTGCCGAACAAGTGTTTTTTTTGTTTTTTTGTTGTTATTTCTCACCGCAAAACCCAAATCCGTAAAAAGAAAAATTTTTAACCCATTTTCGTAAAAAGCCCGCATTTGTCCCTATTCTTTAGGGGCCAAAACATAGTCTAAGTCAGTCGAGCGCCTAACAATTAGGCATGACGACGACGAGTAGTACAACATTCTTCCCTTCTACGAATAAATCCTTGGAAAACACCTCAAGCTTCTCCTAAATAAATACTTTATTCAGGATCTTGTCTTTTAGTTTAGACACTAAGGTAGGATCCGCCAATCTACCAGATAATTTCATGAGAAACTAAAGCCAACACTTTGAAATTAGGGTTACTTCTAGGTCTAAACCGCTGCGGTCATGGACTATTGTAATCGTGACTAATCTTTCAATTGGTTAAGTGGTTGAGTTCGGAACTCAATTTGATCTGACAAAAAAAAAAAAAAAGGGTCCCTCATACAATTTGTCATATTCAAAGCCTAACGAAGTTTATACCGAACGCAAAATTGTGCACATCAGCAGTCCAAATGAGAAAAATATCCTCTCGAAAGCTTTTTTGTCATTGAACTCGTTTTAGCTTGCAAGTCAAGTCAAAATCTTAATACCTCCCCGACCAGTAAATGAGCTAATTAAAGCTGTATAAAAGCTGGTCCTTTTGGCATGACTTGCCCGTAATTGAAACCTTAGGTAGGTTAGAAAATAATGGAAGAAAGCGACTTAGAATTTTGGAAATTTGTCTCCCCGACATCTAATTGGATTTGGCGGGAGTTGTAATTTGGCTGTCGTAAGAACCTTGTAGGAAGAATTCATGGGTAGGTTTGAAGCTTGCCTTGTTGGTTTACTATTTAATTCCTCTTAATTAGTCCTTCGATGGCTGCAAGACTTTTTTTGCCAAGCTATATTTGATTTTTGGGTTTTCGTTATGTTCTTTTTTGTGTTTCTCTTTTAGGTGAGTTAGGTTTGATATTGAGGAAGCGTCCTAGACGTTGCAACTCTTTATCCTTACGATGCGGAGCGTTCCATTTCTAGTTGAGAAATGATGCTTGATCTTCGTGATAGTGATTGCCCCACGCCAGTGAACTTTCAGACCCTGATTTATCACTAAAATTAATAGGAAAAGGAGATATGAACCCGCCTGTATACGCAAGAGTAAATGTTGAGACGAGCTACGTTATTGTAAACCCAATAATTATTAATGTGACAATTTTAATTGTAAAAAATAGTCGATTATCATTAATGTTAAAAGATCATAAAAAATGATCCATGGTTAGTAATATTATTGGGGGTGACCAGTTCCAAAGTGGATAGGTTTCAGGTCCAGAAGCTACACTGTTTATCTACTAAATAGATCAGAAAAGTATGAGCCCCACCCATCAACTTCATATCTCTCACAAATAAAACTTTTTTTGGCAAATTCTTCTAATTTGTTAGCAACTGCCCTTGTCTTATGCCATCACAACATTCTTTATTCAGCAAAAATCTCTAGTTCCTTGCTCGTAATTTTGTCTTTTGACTTGCATTGCATTTTGTTGCCATCTCTAGTTCCTTGCATTTTGTTGCCGTCTGTAGCAAGGAACAAGAGACGGCAACAAAACGCAATGCAAGAGTCAAAAGACAAAATTATGGTTATCACGATCCAGTTTAGTTCCCAGGTGGTCCTATTCCACACCCTGAACCGAAAACAGAATCGGTGATAGCTAATTCCAAAATTTGGAACTGAGGTCCAATTGTATGGTCCACTTGAGACTTGTGCTTACCTCTTATTGTGTGTGTGTGTTTTTTTCGGTGACGCTACTGGAAGCGCTTTTTATTTATTTATTTATTTATGTGGAGAGTGCAACAAGTTTTATGTTTGCAATATGAAGGAGGTTTTTCTAGACATCTAGAGCTTATATAACAACCATTCTGGTTCTCTGATTCTATTCTTTAAAAGAAAAAAAGGATGAGAATCATGTTGATAACATAAATTATCTTGATTTTGATTCTGTTCCTCATAACAGTTTTGGAATAAAAAAAAGAACAAAAAAAAAGTTGGTTTTGAAAAAAGAATCACTTTTAAGAATCACAAAATAAAATGAAGTCCCGGATCTCTCATTTTTCTCTTTCAATTCTTTTATCACTTTTTCCTCGAGTTAATAGAATGAAGTCTCACTTAAAAAAAAATTAAGATAATTAAAAAAATGGAATTTAAAAAAAAATTAGAAAAATTTCAGAATATCCATAAAAATAGAAGAAGCTTAGATTTGGCTAGTTTGACCTCATTTTCATAAATTTAAGCCTAGATTCTCCAGATTTCATAGATTTTTTAAAGAAAAATCATAAAACCTTGAAAATTAAACCCGAAGCACATTTTTCTAAGTCCTTGAGGCTTCATTAGGATTTTATGATATAATTTATCAATATCATGATTCCTTAATTGCGCACTTGATTTCATTAATTGTAATTTGCCTAGGTTTAGGCACTTTAGACTTAGTCTAGTTTTAGAAAATAGAAAAGACAAAACAACCTATGTGAACTCTTAGCATTGGCTTACCTCATAGGTTTAAAATGAATTGAAAATTTGCATGAAACACGTTTGGAAAGTGCTCAACTTCGATGCAAAAAGACATCGATGGAAACACCGACGTAATCAAGTTTCGGACTCTAGATTTCTCTAGTTACGTAGAATCAAACATTTTCTTTCAATCGCTCGATAAGTTTCGATCTACATTTCTTAAAGACTGGTGCGACTCTATTTCATGTACACATATACATGCCACCGATCAATCAATTTGATATCTCTCGTTGTGATTTGGTATACACCTCAGAGAGCCCAAGCTAATATGAAATCACACATTAATGCGACATAGTCTCTCCTTTTTTAAGCTTAAATGACTTATCATGACACAACAATTAGATGGAATAGTACGAAAAAAATGTTATATGTAATATGCAATATGTTATATAAGAGAATCAATATGAACTAATCTTTAATTAATTTGAAATATAGGATAAAATTTCACAAAGCAACTACGTAATTATTTGACTTAAATGACACAAATCGGGAAAATAAATTATTTCTGGAAACAAAAATTTTATGCAATTACCAAACGCATTTCTATTCTAGAAACAGAAATTTTGTGCAGTTATCAAACACATTCTAATTCTCTAAAATTCATCTACAGAACAGAAACAGAAAAAGCCATTCTAATTGGAATTAGTCTTTAGAATCAGAATGGTTGTCATGCAGGCCATTAGGAGTCCATTGTGCCATTATGAGACGTGATTCTTTAGAAATATTTTGTTATTGTACTTTTGTAGTGATACTTTGGGGCTTTTGATTGTTTGATTGATGATGCGTTTGTTTTGGAAAAATTTCATGATAAAGATTTTTTTTTTGTGAAGACATTTCCCCTTTCCAGATTAGAATAGCCATTTTCCAAACTTTAGTATGCATATTTTCTGTACAAGGTATTTCGTTAACCCTCATTTTCAGCATACCAAACGTGTGAAAGTCCTGAAAATTAATTTTTAGGAAAAAAAAAATTCACTCAAACAAAGTACCCTAAGTTCATGTGTTAAGAGAAACTAAGTGTTAATAGCTTCTTGAACTACATAATAACTGGAAACTTTCACTGGCGCTTTGCTCCAGCATGTTTGTAAAAATTTCCTAATAATTTTTTCCTGTAAAAAGATATTAACTTAAGGTTAAATTCCAGGGGAAAAAAAGGAATGGCATGATAAATTCTGGACATTAAAAATCTGGCACAAACGTAAAACCCAAATAGCAAAAGTAAATTTTCTAATTAATCTTTTTAGGTTCTGACAAAAAAAATCTTTTTAGGTATAAAAAGATTAATTATAGTAGAGTAAATTTCTAATTAATCTTTTTAGTAAAGTAGACTTTTGGACATTGAATGCACTAAATTTAATGGTTCGCGAAGCATGAACAAGAACGCAATTATTAAGTAAGATTCGAGAGAAGTAATTGTATCAAAATGCAGAAAAATAAATCTTGAGTGGCTTTCTTTCCACTTTCGTAGATGCAACTCAATGCTACTTCTGCCAGGTTAATTCTCTTTGTCAGCAACTTCAGTATATCCTCTAATAAAGGTTTGAATCTGTTGCAATTTTCATCCGTACATAGTAAGCAGACATGAAAATCGAATTTATATTGATAGTTACATGACGTTACGTTAGCCATTCTTCGATAAGCCTTATAGTAAGTGGTAACTTCTTTCTAGATGGCGACAGTCTACATATATGTTTAAAATCCAATGCATGTTATCCTAGATAGCTGTTTGTCAACAGACCGCGAGTTTCTTTGCGACAAGTTTTAAAAACCGGAGATGTTGAAGACAAACATTGGAAGAGTGAACTGTATCATGCTCATTTAATCATATTTGAAGAGAATCATTAGGGATGAATGTTTTCTCAACAAGCATAGTTTTCTCATATTTGGTTGCAATTCGAATAAGTGAGATTTATCTGAAAAATAAGATACATAATCGATGCCTCGGCTTTTTCGTGGTCCAATAGCCAATCTCATTGTTAGTGTCGTACCTGGTAAGGAAACAAGTCCTTATAGTTGGAGGAAGCTTGTTAATTTTAGAGATATCGAATTTGCGATGTTTCTATTACGAGGATTACATTAGTACTAATTCAAAATTAAGCTATACATAAAAATCTCAAGGAAATTAGGATGATCTCACACACAAACCTCTCGATGTTATTCCGGTAAGTGCTGAAGTTTTGTCCATGAGCCAAAAGCATTCCATGAGAAATTCCATCGGTCTGTCTCCCCGTGCACATCGCTCCGCATAGGGATATAGCTAACACGTCAAATATCCAAGCTAGAATGGTTGTTACTGGTTGATTGCTCAATTTGACGGGGTTGATCCAATAGTTTATTAGCAAGATAAGTACATACGAAAACGAATAATATCACGTTGTTTATGGGTAGAGTCTTCAAAGGACGGCCCCGACACAAAAAGTATAACAACGTCGGCTGAAGCAAGAGTTATTTCTTGTACTGATGTCCAACTTACGAAAAGGGTACCAAAAGAAAGTCACCCATATAAATAAACAGTATGAAAATAATAAGAAGTAACAAAAATAAATAAATTGGAAGGGACCGGTTGGGTCGGTAGACTGAGAAAGGCCGGCTCAATCTTTATTTACAATGCCTACCAGTAGAAAATTTATCCGGGTTAATTGGGCTATACAAATTGGGTCATTGTCGCTAACCCGCCATAGAAATTGGGTCAGTATGGCTTGATTCTACTAACTTGAAATCGAGCTTAGCCCAATCAAGAAGATTGAGTTCACTCGATCACGCTAATCTTCCTCGTACATGTCCATGAAACATCTGGGCCCCCAATTTGTTGGGCCTCCAGTGAATGTGCATATCTAGATCGTGGTCTGTCTTTTTTGCCCAAAGAAGAGTTATCCACTTGAGGTTTCAATCCCCGCATACGAATGCCCAGCATTCTCATTTGAATAAGTCGGCACATCGAAGGCAAGTCCAACTAGAACTAATCTTATTATCATATTAGTGTTGACTCGACACGCAATACTCTTCACCTATAGCATCTAGTATTCGTCTTTTTCCAAAGCTAGTTTTAGACTTGCAAGATAAATCCCAGACTTAAATATCATCTACCTTAACTTCAGTTGTCTATACGACTGCAACTTTTCACTGGACTTTGTGAAGGTGTGATTTCATTAATGCCATTCCAACTTACCCATGAAGCTCTTTTTCCTTCTTCGCAGTCTCCATACTCAACTCTTTTGCAAAAGTTCTGAGATCGCAACTCATATGGTGAAGCCTCTCATTCGCGGTTTTCAGTTCATGCTTCAATCAATTCCATCTAAAGCACTTTGGTGTAGATAACTCGGTCTTTTTTTTTATCGTAGGACTTTTTCTCCAAACTCTAGGATCTTTTCTCTAGGCAACATTTTTGGAGCTTCCGCTACTTCTTGAGCTCATCCTAGAGCTTCTTGTGCTTTCTTTCTTTGATCTTGAGCTCCTTGCCCTTTTGCCTCAGTAGTTCATCTTTCTCTTTCAACATCTCTAGAATTTCCTTCTCAAAGCTGCTTGTTGAAGCTGTTACTTGCTTTTTCGAGTTTGCCTTCACCTTGCTCCTCTTTGAGACGACAAGGGATGTTCCATCATTTATCTGGACAATACCAATGGTTTTAGGCTTTTCTTGCTCCTCGGCTGCAATAGTCGCTTGGAGACTCCCTTCTTCTTTACTGTCGTTCTCCTTCTTGAAATAAGTTGTTGCATTTCCTCTTCTTCCATGAACCAACAAACTCTGGCAAAGTGACCTACTCTGCCGCAAATGTACCACCATCCGTTGGGCCTTTTGTTGTCCTTGTCGCGATCTTGGTGAGCTTCCCTTAGCTGAGTGCTTCTCACTGCTGGTTGCCTCTACCAGTCTCTATGTCTTTTCCACCGATGCCGGTATCCTTTCTCCTGTCGCTCTTGAAACCTCTTTTATTTCTAAAGATGGAACTTGCATCACCATGGTACGTGCTAGCACCATGCCTGTGTCATCATCGATGGTATGTGCATGTTCCATCAACTTTACTTGACATTCGGACATGGAAAGTCCGAATTTGTTGCACTTAAAAAACCCAACCCTTGATTTGTCACGTGTTTTATGCTTTCCAGTGAAATTCGAATTTCCACCTCTAACTCGAGCACTTCTATGACCTCGTTCCCCTTGATAATCTCCTCAACTTGAGTGAACAACTCGACTTTGTAGTGCTCTTAAGATTCAAATCGATGGATTGTCTTCTTTGTTTCACAATAACGTAGTCAAACCTTTCAGTCAAAAACCTTAAGATTTTTATTACAAGAACATCTTGGAGTTCTTCGGTGTTAACTCTCAATTGATTTATAGTGGTTTGCACACGATTATAGTAAGACGAGATAGATTTAGAGTTGTTTATGCATAAAGAATTGAAATCTCCTCTAAGTGTTTAAAGCTGTAGTTGTTTCACATGATCATCACTTTTGTAGGATTTTTGCAAATATTCCACACTGCTTTTGCGGTCTTTGCACTTTATATTTTCGCATATTGTCTTCTCCATAGCTTGAAAGATCGTATGCAATGCTTTTTGATCTTTCTTTCAAGATTTTGCCAACGGATCTTTCTCCTCGTTTTTCAAAGCATTGAATACTTCAACATTGGCTACTTCAGTGTAGCGATTCTCCCACCAGGTTCAACAAATCTTGCAATTTGAAAAGAACCTTCATTAGGTCGGACTAGTTATTAAAATTTCTTCCTTTCAACTTTGAAAGTTGTAATTGAACGAAACTGATGGGTGTCGTTACTAGCTCTAATACCAGGTATTGAGTGCGCAATCTTTCTCTGATACCACTTGTAGGGAATGCAAAAGTGTTGTGGTAATACGGCAGAATCGTAATAGGCAACTCAAGACACACTCGTGATACCAAAATATAGTACACATGTAACACTCAACTATTATCACACACAATCATTACAATCTATTTTCTTTCACCACACTCAAAACACTAAAAATACTAGCTTGATACATTCTCCACTAATTTGTTTATCTCGCACCCAAATAGGAGCGCTCTCTCTCTCTCTCTCTCTCTCTCTCTCTCTCTCTCTCTCTCTCTCTCTCTCTCTCTCTCTCTGTAGACTTAGGCTGTTCTGCCTCTCTCTCTTTCTTGAAGCTCATCATTTTGCATCTGGTGACTTATCTTCCTATCTTTCATGCTCGGCCTTATTTATAGAATTGGAGGAGCATATATTTCTCCTAGGAAAGAGGTCTTCATGCCATCAGGAGCACAGCTAATCCACATGAGCAAGCAATTTCTATAATCGGGGGAACATGGTCCTCTTTTGACGAAGATAACCTTATCCCTTCGTTCTCGAGCGTGACCATCGTTCACGAGCAGAGACAATCATATGTGAGGAGAGCTACATCGCTTTGGGCGATAGATTGGGCTTAGGCTTCGCATGAACGTCGGGGCCGTGTCCATAGCCTTTAGAAGAATTACCATGTAAGTTCTCTGCAAAAGGTTTCGGATTGGATCGCCTAACGGGCCAATTCATAAGAATTCGGGATCTCATCTAGGTCCATGCTTGATGTAGGCTCGCTATCAAAAATGTCCCTGACATCTACACGAGGAGAAATGCAGTAGAGAATGATAATGCAAGACTATGCTAGATCGATTGTTTCTTTAATGATGTGATATAGACTCCTAGGTGAAATTGAAGGGTCAACAGCCAGGTCATAAAAATCGATTCAACCCCAAGAGACAGATGGGTTTCAACATCAAGACTAACAAAATGCCGAATCTTAGAAACACTAGATGTATAGTCGTAGTCCTCTCGAGAGGTCTTTCAAATATTTATTAAGCTTGTGCATACACCCTTTTAAGCTGTAATTGCAGCAGCTTTTTTGACCCAAAAAAAAAAAGAAAAAAGAAAACTGCAACAGTTTTAATGCCTTAGAGATCACAAAGTTAGTAATGAATGTAACGCTAGTCGAAGGGCACAGGCTCAATAAAACCGATGTAAGGTGGTCCTTGGTTTCCCGATCGGGAACGCCATGTCCATCTCCATACTGGTAAAAGCATTGAGATGCTCGTGCAAAATTCAGACATGCACACAGGAAAGGTTCTAACCTGGAAAATGGGTAGTCGTCAAACACGTCCTTGTTCATCCTCTTCCATGTCTCATGCACCAAGTTCTCAATGTGTCGCGGATCAACCTCTTCTGAAGCGCTGGTTTCTTTCATGTAGCACTCTAGTGCCTTCAAGTTATCACCTCCTGCCAATTCAAACTAAGTATGGACATCACTGAATGACAAATATTATAATTCACGGCTTCATCTAATAAATATAGATTTACCAGGATTTATATGCAGCAAAGATATTTGATGTGAATGACAACCAATTATGCTCGAGGGATGCCATGAACTAACCGATGATGTGCCCAGGTCATTGTTGAGTCGAAGAATCTTGGCGGAACAATACACCATACTCAGAGTTTTTGATACATAATCTAGTGCCTCTCTTGTCAAGTCGTCCGTGGTAAGGAAGTAGCTGCCTAGTAGCATAATGAGCCCTCCTATTGAATTTACTGCATTGCTGACATACTCCTTTAGTGTCGGTTTATCGCCTTTGTTGTACCAGTTAGCCTCTTTACGGTATGCCTTGCATTCATCTGCCCACTATGATTGAAATTCGAAAACAGTTAATGATGACGAAATTGAGGGGACAATCTTCTGCCATGGCATATGTATTTCTTATTTCGAAGTATGAAGGCTGCGAATTAACTTAGGATTAGTTTATGGCAATCCCAAAAGTTTGCTCTTGGAGGGAACAAGGATGCTTTCGTTCTATGGACTACAGTAGGAGGACATAAACATTAAATGGGGGTGCTTAGGTGAAAGCAATCGCAAGTCAAGATTACCGCTTTCAGCTTTGAACCAAACAATAAATAAAGAAAAAGCAAAGAAACATCACTTTCTGTTTTAAACCAAAAAAATTACAGAAACATACCACTTTTTGCATGTAAGGGGCGGGATTGATGCCTTGCTCTCGCATCGTCCAATATCCGATTTCATTGGTCGTATTGGATAAAGCCAAGAAACAAGTCCTTGTAGTCGGAGGAAACTTATCGATGCATGTGATGTCCCACCTAGTTTATGACCATTTAACAATGTTAATATCATAAAATCATTAAAAAAAAAAGGTGGTTGAAATTGACATTATTTTGGCATGACATGATCCTATGATTCTTTTCATCCAAATTAATTCGCTATTGTCTCCATGGCAATAATAGTTAAAGGAGATTGATGATGATGATACGACACGAACTTGACGATGAAATCCCTTAAGATCTCAAGTTCTTTCAGCGTCCCAAATATGTCATAAACTTTGTCAATAAGAGTCACCATACAAGCAATCTTTATTATCATTTCTCTGAACACCCTATATTGTGGTTCAAAAATCATTAAAGAGGACCAAAATAGTGTTCTGCTAGCTTGTCTCTAGAGAAGGTCATCTTGTTCCCGCCAAGTTCAATCCACCGCCTGAAAATTTCCCACATGACTAGACAATCAAAATGCTAAGCGCAAGAGTTTTTCTGAAAGTTCGTCGGTAATACTTATTAATCATCCTCTCTAACCATATTGGCTAGAGTGTTTCTTTGATCAAGTTGTAGGATAAGTATATTATTAAACAGCAAATATCACATTCTGATAGGTCTAAGTACTGAAAACATAGCATAAATAATCATTTGGTAATAGCTAAAGTTAAATTATTGCCTATATGATTCACACTAAACCCCATAAAAAGATATATTTGGGAGAATTCCCTCGCCATCAACTAGATCTACATTTGATAGAGCGTATACCTTACCGTACGGCGAAGTTCCCCCCCGTGGATGGATTGCACTATATTGAAGTCTAATTAAGCCGATGGTAGCAAAGAAGGGTTCATGTCGAGCTATTTCTCATACATGTCCATGAACCACGAAGCCCCCAACTTGTTTGGCCTCCATTGAATTGGCATATCTAATGCATGAAGCACTTGTCTTCACAAACTAATCAGAATTTCATTGAGCTTCAGATTCTTCAGATGTCCAGAAGCAAAATCCTGAGCTTCGTCCAGTATGTTTCGCCTTCCAATCCATGAAAGGTAGCTTCATAAAGACGAGGAAGTCTTTCAAATCTTCTCAAGCGATTACTCGAAGGTACCCATCTTTCTCATAAACCTTTGAAACACATCTACATGTCCAACAAAAGAAATGGTGAAGTAAATGTTGAGACAATCCTTCCAATTTATGTCCAAATTATCCATAAGAAAAGTCTATTGGTGGCCACGTGCCTTGCTATATGTCTTATACATGTTGTCTAAGTAGCCGAAATTGAAGGGAAGCGGCATAGAGATTGTTCAAAACCTGAGCATCCTCTCTACCATCATAGATGAAACCCATGTAGTTCTTCATCTCCCTATCAAAATGGTATGCCAACCCTAGTCTTTGGACTACATCAACGAACTCGACCTTAACTTCTTCCTTCATCGTCTAGACTTGTTTCATATATCTTTCATCCTACCAAAAAGAGAGAAAAAAAAAAACAAGAATGAAGTCATACATCACATCTTAAAGATAAGGTCGCACTGAAAAAGCCATTACCGTATAATCGACACTAAGTGACTGGACAAAGTCATAGTCCCAAACACTAGGCTGGTAATTCGCTGAACGTCTAGCAATTTGATATTCATTCTTCAAAGTGACTGCATGTTGAATACCAATGGAGGAGTAGAGTAGGAGATAGTGGCGGAGGTGGCAGTGAGTGTCGGCTGGGTCTCCCTCATGTGGGGGGGCCCAGCAGCATTTTTTTATTTGTTTAAAAGAAAAGTGGGAGACAAGAGTTAATAGGGAGAGAAAAAAAAAGGTAGTGTGTGTGTGTATGTATGTGTGCGTGAGTTGCGGGTTATCTTCGGAAGAAGAAGAAGAAGAGAGAGAGAGTGGGAAAATTAGAGAGTTTACAGAGAGCTTAAGAGAGTCTGCGAGGGAGGAGAGAAGAAAGATAGAAGAATTTTGCAGTCCAAATTTGAGGGCCAAATATTGACGGAATTGGCTCAAATTTGGATATGTTGTTCGTGAGACCGAGATCTACGTGTTGATGGTTCTCGTTTGTTGAGATTCTCCTCCGAATTCTCCAATCGCGGTTAGGGTTTTCTTACCTCTTGTGTATTATTCCACCTTTGTGGTGATGAAATATTGTTGTAATGTTGATGTAGAGCCTCTAGTGTGTGACTAGAGATAGACCCTGTTGTATACCTGCTATTCTTGGTGATTAGTGGAGGATTTTGGGTCGTCCGTGATTTTTTCCGTTTCGGGTTTTCCACGTAAATCTTGGTGTGTTATTTTATCATTCCGCATGAGGCTATTTGACTGAATATAATTGTTGGTTGTTGCTGGATTAAATCGGTGAAATTAGGAGAATATTTTGATCCTGGATTAGCTTAATTAGAGGCGAAGTGCTGCCCGTTTTTCCTCAACAGAGTGGTATCAGAACTTGTGTTGAGATTTCAGTGTTAGATGGAAGAATCAAGTAGCACCATGTTTAAGTTGAATGCCTCGAATTACTCTATATGGAAGCCTCGGATGGAAGATATGTTATATTGCAAAGATTTATTTGATCCCATTGATGGTGACGAATCTCGAGGAGACAAGGAAGACAAAAGACTGGGAGCGAATGAATCGGAAGACGGTTGGGTTTATTCGGTAATGGATTGATGATAGTGTATTTCATCATGTTGCTCAAGAAACTAAAGAGGATGTTTTGTGAAAGAAACTACAAGATCTCTATGAGAGGAGAACTCCGTAAAATAAAGCTCTTCTAGTCAAACGACTTGTGAACTTGAGATACAAGGAGGGAAGTAGTATGTCGAAACACTTGAGTGAATTTCAAGATGCTGTAAATCAATTGACAAATCTTGAGATTGACTTAGTTGATGAATTGCAATCATGTTTGTTGCTTAGTATTCTTCCTGATAGTTAGGACACACTAGTTGTGGCGTTAAGTAATTCAGCTCCTTGTGGTGTACTTTCTATGAGCATGGTTAAAGAAAGCTTGTTCAATGAAGAAACAAGAAGAAAAGGCTTGAATTATGCTTCTAGATCGGAGGCACTTATCATAGAAAACAGGTCCAGAAATCAATCAAGAAAGTTTCAAAGTAATGACATGGGCAAGTCAAGGGGAAAATCGAAGTCAAGACCGAGGAGAAATGTGAAGTGCTACAATTGTGGCAAGATGGGACATTATGCCAAAGAGTGCTGGCAACCAAAGAGAGATAAATCCCATGATAGAAATGGAGATTAAAAAAAAGAAGAAAATCAGGCTACAACAGCAGCTGCATCCGATGGTGATATTGTCTTCATTTGTGATGATGGTTATGTAAACCTTACATGTCAAGACTCTAGTTGGGTTGTTGATTCTGCAGCTTCCTTTCATGTCACCTCACGGCGTGATTATTTTACATTTTATCGCAGCGGTGATTTCGGTTGTATTAGGATGGGAAACAGTGGTGTTTCTAAGGTTATTGGCATGGGAGATGTTCACTTGGAGACCTATGTGGGATGCAATTTGCTTCTAAAAAATGTGAGACATGTTCCGGATATTCGACTGCAGTTGATTTCTACAGGCGCCTTAGATGATGATGGCTACGGCAATTTTTTCTATGATGGTAAATGAAAATTGACTAAAGGCTCTATGGTAGTGGCAAAAGGCAAGAAGACATGCACTCTCTATACCATGGAAGCAAAGTTGATCAAAGAATAGGTAAATGTAGTGGAGGATTCCTCAATTGATTTATGGCATATGAGACTTGGTCATCTTAGCAAGAAAGGACTTGAGACTCTTGCTAGAAAGAATTTTCTACCATCGAAGAAGAAAAATCTAACAAAATGTACCCATTGCATAATGGGTAAGCAACATCGATTCTCATTTCAGAGTTCCTCTCTACACACAAAATCTAATATACTTGATCTAGTTCACACTGATATTTGTTGCATGGATGCTAGAACACTTGGCGGTGCATTATATTTTGTGACATTTATCGATGATTGCTCTAGAAAAGTGTGGGCTTTTGCTTTGAAATCTAAAGATCAGGTGCTTGTGGCTTTCAAACAATTTCATATCAACGTTGAAAGAGAAACTGGGAAGAAGTTGAAATGTGTTCGAGCCGACAACGGTGGAGAATATAGAGGCCCGTTTGAGTATTATTGCAAGGATTATGGCATCAAGCTTGAAAAGACCGTTCCGAAAACACCACAGCAGAATAGAGTGGCAGAGAGAATGAACCAGACGATTAATGATCGGATTCGATGTATGCTATCTCATGCGAAGTTACCTAAGTCATTCTGGGGTGAAGCGATGAGAACAGCTGTGGACTTGATAAATCTTTCTCCATCAGTTCCTCTTAAGGGAGATGTTCCACAAAGAGTTTGGAGTGGGAAAGATGTTTCCTACAATTATCTGAAAGTGTTCGGCTGCCGGGCATTTGTACATATTCCAAGAGATGAGAGATCTAAGCTTGATGACAGGTCTAAACAGTGTATCTTCTTGGGTTATGGACATGAAGAATTTGGCTACAGATTATGGGATCCAACTACAAAGAAAGTCATCAGAAGCCGAGATGTAGTGTTCTTTGAGCATCAAACCATTGAAGATATCAACAAACCAGAGAAGCCAACGAATGTAGCTCAACAGAGGGTTAATTTTAGCCCAAATCCTCCGACCATATTGGGTGAAAATCAAGGGGAGAAACGCATAGAAATCATGAAGATGATGAATCCTCACAGAATGTTGATTCTTCAATGGAAGCAGGTGAATCAGTTGAGCAAGAGCAACCAGTTGAACCAGTTGAGTAAGAAGAACCGGTCCTACCTCAAGTAAGAAGATCAGAAAGAGAGCGTAGACCATCACAAAGATATCAACCGCATGAGTATGTATTACTCACCGATGCAGGAGAGCTAGAAACTTATGAAGAGGCTATATCGTGTGATAAAAAGAATGAATGGCATGAAGCTATGCAAGATAAGCTCAAATCTTTGCATGAGAATCACACATTTGAATTGGTGAAGTTGCCTAAGGGCAAGAGAACACTCACAAACAAACGGGTGTACAAGTTGAAGACGGAAGAAAACAGTTTGCAACCACGATATAAGGCTAGGCTTGTTGTGAAGGGTTTTCGTCAGAAGAAGGGAATTGACTTTGAAGAGATCTTTTCACCAATTGTAAAAATGCCTTCTATTCGAGTTGTTTTTAGGTTGGCCGTGAGTTTGGATTTAGAAATTGAACAGCTTGATGTAAAAACAGCTTTTCTTCATGGAGACTTAGAAGAAGAGATATACATGGAGCAACTAGAGGGTTTTAAAGTTGAAGGCAAGGAGCATTTTGTATGCAGGTTGAAAAAGAGTTTATATGGTCTCAAAGCAAGCGCCAAAACAGTGGTACTTGAAGTTTGATTCATTCTTGGAAGGTCATGGATATGGTAAAACCAACTCTGACTCTTGTGTCTTTATGAAAAGATTCTCAGATAATAATTTTATTATCCTCCTACTCTATGTTGATGATATGTTGATAGTTTGGCATAATGCTAATAAAATCAAAAGCTTGAAAAATGAGTTGAGTAAAGCTTTTGCGATGAAGGATCTTGGATCGGCTAAACAAATCCTTGGTATGCAAATTACTCGTGATAGGAAGAACAAGAAACTCTAGATATCTCAAGAGAAGTATATTGAAAAGGTGCTTGAAAGATTCAACATGAGCACATGTAAACCGGTAAGTACTCCACTTGCTAGTCACTTCAAGTTGAGTAGTAATGAGTGTCCTACGAGTAAGAAAGAGAAGGAAGAGATGATGAAAATTCCTTATGCATCTGCCGTGGGTAGTTTGATGTATGCTATGGTTTGTACAAGACCGGCTATTACTCATGCAATTGGTGTTGTGAGTAGATTTCTCTCAAATCCAGGTAAAGAACATTGGAATGTTGTGAAATTGATTTTGAGGTATCTCAGAGGCACTTCCAGATTATGCTTGTGTTATGGAAATGGAAAGCTTGAATTGAATGGTTATTCAGACTCTGATTATGCTGGTGACAGTGATTCCCGAAAGTCTACATCAGGTTATATGATGATCTTTTCAGGGGGAGCAGTTCATGGCAATCAAGATTGCAAAAATGTATTACTCTATCTACAACTGAAGCGGAGTATATTGCTATTATCGAAGGAGGCAAGGAACTCTTGTGGATGCAAAATTCCTACAAGAGTTGGGCTTGAAGCAAGAGAAGTTTGTTTTATATTGTGATAGCATGAGTGCTATCTATCTTAGTAAGAATCCAGTGTTGCATTCAAGATCGAAGCATATTGATGTGAAGTATCATTGGGTCCGAGAAAAGTTAGAAGAAAAACTCTTTCTACTTGAGAAAGTTCATACTGACAACAATGGATCCGATATGATGACTAAAGCCTTGCCAGTGATGAAACTTGACTCCTGTCGAAGCAAAGCGGGCATGATGGAACTCCCCACATGAGGTAGAGGGGGAGATTTATCGGCTGGGTCTCCCTCATGTGGGGGGACCCAGCAACATATTTTTATTCGTTTTAAAAGGAAAAAAAAAAAGTGGGAGACAAAATGATGAGGAAAAAAATAATAAAAAAAATAGTGTGTGTGTGTGTATGTGTGCGTGAGTTTCTCTTGATGTCAGAAGAGTGAGAGAGAGAGTAAGGGAAAAGAGAGAGTTTTTTTCGCAGAGAGAGTTCCTACACAGGGTGTCTGCGAGGGAGAGAAGAGAAAGAGAGGAGAGTTCTTGTAGTCCAAATTTGAGGGCCAAATATTGTCGGAATTGGCTCAAATTTGGATATGTTGTTCGTGAGCCCGAGATCTACGTGTTGATGGTTCTCGTTTACTGAGATTCTCCTCCGAATTCTCCAATCGCGGTTAAGGTTTTCTCACCTCTTGTGTATTATTCCACCTTTGTGATGATGAAATATTGTTGTAATATTGATGTAGAGCCTGTGGTGTGTGACTAGAGATATACCATGTTATATACCTGCTATTCTTGGTGATTAGTGGAGGATATTGGGTCGTCCGTGATTTTTCCCGTTTCGGGTTTTCCACGTAAATCTTGGTGTGTTATTTTATTATTCCGCATGAGCTATTTTGACTGGATATAATTGTTGGTTGTTGCTGGATTAAATCGGTGAAATTAGGGATATTTTTGATCCTGGATTGGCTTAATTAGAGGCGAAGTGCTGCCCGTTTTTCCCTAAAAAAAAAAGGGATTTAGCCATGAAAAATTAGCGACGGAGCGTAATTCATCGCTATTTGCGACAAAAATAACTTCATCGCAAATTCCATTGCAAATTTCGTCAAAAACAACAAGAGACTTTTAGCGATGAAAAATAGCGTGAAGAACAATTCGTCGCTAATTTGTTGACGAATTTTGCGCGAAAATATTTTCGCACAAAATGTCACCAAATTCGTCGTAGAATCAACAAAAAGCCTTTAGCACTAAAAATTAGCGATGAAACTAAATTCGTCGCTAATTTGGTGACGAAAAGAGCGACGAAAAATTTGTATTTCGTCGCAAAATTCCGTCACCTAATTGTCCCAAAATTAACAAAAGTCTCTTAGACACAAAAAAATAGCGTGAATTTAATTCGTCGCTAATTTGCCCGACGAAAATAGCAATGAAAAGAATGCGTTGCAAAATTCGTCGGTAATCCCTAGCGAACCGACATACTTTTTCATCGCCCAAATAACATGCTTTTGTCACTATTTTAGCGGACGACACATTTTCGTCCGCTAAATCACGACCACTTTTTCTCCTTTGACTTTTCCGAACCGAGTAAAATTTTCCCTTTCGAAAATCTCTTCTGCACTTTTCTCCCCACGCTTTCCTTCACCACTTTCTTCTCTCTTCTTCTTTCGTTATTTGTATTATATGGTAAGTATTGAATAAAGTATTGTTTATTTCAATCATTGTACTTCCAGTAATGCCATAAGTTCATTCATATTGGAGTAAAGGTTCCTTCTTTTTTTAGGATACAGTCAATGGAGACATTGCAATTATCATCAAAATGAGAAACCTTTCATACAAAAAAATTCAACACAAAATACTTGGGTAATCTTCTCATTGTAATTTTTCCATTTTTTTTCACTTCAATTTTTCTTGAGTAGTTTATATTTCACTTGAAGGAGTGTACGTATCGTCACTAAATTCGTTGCTAATTAGCGATGATAGATGATGTCATCGTAATAGCGACGAAAACGTATTGTCGCGCAGGTTGTCACTAATTAGCGACGGAAAAATACGGGTTCGTCGCTAATTAGCGACGAAATACGGCGTTCGTTGGCTAATTACGACAAACAGTAAGGTCGTCGCTAATTATCCACTACAATACACTTTCGTCGTAATTTGTGAGGCTTCACCTCTTGCCGATGACATTTGCGAAACTTTTACCGCTAAATGATGCCAATAATATTTCTGTGTAGAAAATTACAATAATGGTAAATTTCATATGTGTTATAAAGTTAGGACATCTTATAAATTTGGTTTATCTGAAACACTATAATTTTTTGCCATGGTGAACCACTTATAGTATAATTAAGAATATTAAATGAGATATGATATTTTTAATACTTTTATGAGAATTTTTAATTTCTATACAGATACAAGCACAGAGACAGAGCTTGGATGTATAATAAGAACTACTTGGACGTTTGTTTTCGAGGTTTGGAATTGACTGATGAGTTTCGCACTTGGGTTGGAACAATTTTTGGACTTTGCTAGTAGTAAATTGAGTTCATGATGGAAATAAGTTAAGATTGTCCATGGTAAAAGTTGCAGCAATGGTAAATTTCATGTGTGTGATAAAGTTAGAGAACATTTGTAGATTTGGATTCTCCGAACTACTATATTGAACTTTCCATGGTGAACCATTTATATCCTGATGAAGGATATCGAGGAAGTGTACCAATTTTTCATGAGGGAAAGAATTGCAACTATATATAACCAATGAACCCATATCAGAGGATGGTGATTGATGCAGTGGTCAGAATTTTATTTTAAAATCGAACCATGCAAGTACCCGAGTTTTGACTCTTACATCTGAACAAAAAAGAAAAAAAAAAGAAAAAAAAAAATTTACAACAGCAAGAAAAAGAATAAACGCACAAAAAGGAAAAAAGAAAAAAAAAAAAAAAAAAAAAGGAAAAGAAAAAAAAAAAAGAATAAAAAAAAAGGAAAAAAAAAAAAGAAGACAAGCAAAAAAGAAGAAAAAAGCCAAAAAAAAGAAAATAAAAAAGAAAAATAACAAAAGTAAAAAAAAAAGAAAAAGAACAAAAGAAAAAAAAAAAAGAAACAAAAGAAAAAAAAAAAAGGAAAGAAATAAAAAAAAAAAAAGACA